>ML818969.1:56959-86661 GCA_009831015.1 Picea engelmannii | reverse complement strand
TCATTATATCGAATTTCACCATTCACCATACAATATATACAATGTTTTTAGGTATTCCGTAGATACCAAAACCCTAATCCCTTAATCCGGGATTAATTTACAAATCAGCTAAAAATAGCAAAATCCGCTAAAAATAGAAAAAACCGCCCACACGCAGGGATCGTCAGACGCAGTCGTCGTATCTGACGCACCCACACACACACACATGCAAAGAATATAACACATACCCAACACATATGGTGTTTTCATACTATTAAATGTTATATGTTGTCCATAATTTCTTATTCCATTTTTTATGTGTGATCAATCAATCATTTGATTATTGTGGAATTTATTTCTAATGTTAAATGATGGATAATATCAATACTCAGAATTGAGTTTTGTTTCGTTCTTAAATATTGATTATCTTAAGATCACATGATTTTTAATTAGTTGTCTTCTTGTTGTTATTAATTTACTCCAATATCAAATACTTATTTGAATGTATTCTAGAAGTGCTAGTATTGTTCTATTATAGGTTTCCCTTAACAACAATACAGGCAGGAGCTCATAAAACAGAGAAAGATAATACCAGTTTCGTTGATCAACTACATGTTATTATGTGTATTATTGATTTAAGTTGTTCATGAATGAAACGATGATTACATTAATTAGCTTTGACTATTTTTGTGTCACTGTTTCAATCATATACATTTAGTATTTATTTGTTTAATATCTTTAAAAAAAAAAAAAAAAGTGTTGTTCATATTTGATTCAGAAATTTTATCAAATAATTATTTTCACAAGATTTCATGCAAACCTTGTAAATTGTATATAAACTATTCATAATCATTTGTATATTCACATTATTAGATAAATATTTGTAATTATTGTGTTGATTGTTAGAATCTTTTCTTTAGTTAGTTTATTTCATTTTGCTATCTTTAGGACCCTAGTTGGCTAACGGAGCCATTAAAACCGTCAGGATATGTTACACCAAACGGCTTGGGTTATTTAGACAACCTCGGACCAGATCTATTCTTCCAGTTGATGGAAAGTCAAATTTGCCCATCAACAAGGCCCGAGTTAGATTTATCCCTTTGGTTCCACCTATATCGTAATATTCCAATAAATAACATGATTATAGTCATAAATATACTTATATTTAATAAAGATAAATGGAACACATTGTGAGCTCTAATAGTAGGTGAGAAAGAAATTATGTATTCCACTGGTCCCACTCTTTCTAGGACTTCAAAAGGTCTACAATAGAGGGGTGATAACTTGGCACAAGTTCTCATCCTTAGGAAGATCCTCTTGGGTTTTACCTTGATATACACATGATCTCCCACCTTAAACTCCATATGATTTATCTTTCTATTCATATATCTCTTCTTCCTATCCTAGGATACTTTTAAATTTGTCTTATTCTAATCATTTCTTGCTCCATTTCCCTCAGTAGTTTAGGTCCAAGTGTAATCCTATCCACTGGAATATCCCAACTAATTGAAACTTTGCATTTTCTACCATACAAATCTTTAAAGGGGCCAATCGTTGTTGTAGGAAAACTCTACCAGGGGTAGATACTCTTCCCATTGTTTGGGTTGATGTATGACATGCATCCTTAACATGTCTTCCAACACTCTATTCACCCTTTTTATTTGAACATCTTTCGGAGGATGGTAGGCCATGTTGAATGCTAATTGTATTCCCAAGCCCACAAACAAGCATTTCCATAAATTTGATGTAAATTTCGCATCTCTATTTGAGATAATAGTCTTGGGCATACCATGCAACCTGAAAATATCTTTCATAAAAACATCAACAACATATATGGATTTAAAAGTAGATTTTATTGGAATTAAGTGATTTTCCTTACTCACCTTATCCATTATTGTAACATACCCAGCCTCCAGTTGAGCATCATTATGTGCGGAATACGCATTAAAACATAATATTTCTACTTATTAATTTCTTGTATCCTATAAACTATATATTTGTAATACCCCTATTTCCCCCACATTGTAAATATAAATATAACTTGTCAAAAGACTGTGGCAGACTGAATATGTGTGAATGTGGGATTTGATGAACTTTTTTTTTATAAAAAGGTAATGTATGTATTTATGTTATTAATTAAAAATGGATAGTGTTTCACAACTTCTGAAAGGGGTTTGTCGAGGTAGACCATGATGTTATGAGAGAGATGGTGAGGGGAACTAGAAATGGTTGATATGACCCCCACCAGACCAGTACCTTACTTGATTTAATTACTCAAACCCAAAACAGTCCTCTGACCCATAAGTGAATTAACAGTCAGGACGGTAGTTGGAAAGCCCTCCTCAAGAGTTAATGAGGAGATGGGAAGAGTACCCATATGAAAGCTTCCCGACCTGACCAGGAGCTGGGGATTCAGACCCACGCAATCTTGTCGAGGAAGGAAACAAAGGAAGGGATTCATGGGAAAAGGGGGTCGGTGAGGAAGATGAGTGGAAAGACTAATCTCCCAAAAAGAGAGGAGAGCACTTGCATCTCTCCGGTTCGAAGGAAAAATGAGAAATAAATTTGTTATGGGTGCAAGAAGTTGCAAGAAGCATTTTCATTCCAAGTTGATAAACAAATTTGCAGAGAGGACAAGTGACGGTGGAAGTACTCGTTGCGCGCCCCCTTGCTTGGTATAAAAAAAAAAATTCTAAGTTCTTGTGGGAGGAGGAGAGTAACCTCCATCCCTGAGTATTGTTGAAACAGAAAGAAGAGTCTATCTCAGAGCATCATGGTATAGATAGAGGGTGGATAGTGGTAAATCCATTCAGGAGTGGTTGTGCCTACAGTTGGGTTGAAGCAGGCACCCCTCTCAGTAGTTGCTTCATGATTCTAGTTTCTAATAAGTATTTTTATACTCTATGTACTGGAATGGAAGTGATGGTTGAATCTTTGTCTATGGTTAAATTTTATAGTGTTTGATAAACCATTATAAATTATCATTACCCTTCTATAGACTTAGGTATTTAAATGGTTCCTATTTACCTCTGCTTAGCAATAGGAGAACTATTAGACATGGATATTAAAAATAATTTAAGAGAAAATCTACGATTTATGTATTTGTTGAGAAACCCTTAGGAAATATTCCCAAGGAATGATTTTGTAAATAGGAGTCGGGGAAGAATTCCCTGGAACACCTCGATCATATTGACCTCTCAATTCACCCTTTGTGGGTCACTAAGTTAGAAATATGTGGAAGGAGGGTTCCTCCTTCAAACCCTTCACCTGTGTGATTGAGGGATCATGTCCATGGCTCTAACCAAATCACGGCTAAGTGTTGAGCATGTAGCCTCAAGTATTTTCCAAGAATCCACATGACCAAGACCTTGGAACCCTTCGTTAGGCCCCAAAGGAGATAATATTTTATGGCTTCGGAACTCTGGGAGTTCGGAGCTCTAAGACGTTGTGACTTTACACCCTCGAAAACTATCAAAGGAAACCTACTAGTGCAGTTACCGGCAAGGTTGACCAGCATCTAGTGGTTCCTTTAACCGTGACTGTAGGATTTGTCCCACCATTAAAACCTGACCCACTTATCGGTCATGAAGTAATGTGAGTTGTAAACCCGAGGGTATTCGGGAGCCTCTCTGACCATTGAATCTACGTTGAGGTCAATCTGATATTGACCACTTCGAGAGAATAGAGGTTTCATAGCACCAAATTCCCCGAACGTCAGACTTGAAAATTAATGTGAGACATGGATCTGGGGATTCCATTGAGAATCCCTCCCAACCGTCTAATAAACCAGTGAAAATATTGGCGTATAACACTTTGGCAAAGCCCTACTTCGAAAGAATGGAGCTGTCATAATACCAAAACCCCCGAATTCCTGAGCTATGAATTAATGAGAACTGTAGATCTAGGGATGCTTCAGGATCTTCCCTGGTTGTTGGATCTACACCCAAGTCAGTCTGCCATTGATCACTCTGGGAGAAAGGGGGTGGTAAGTGAGCAGAACCCCCGAACGATGAACTCATGAAGTGACAAGAGTCTTATATCTGAGGATGTTGTGAGACTGTTCATGACTTTCGGATCTAGACCGTGGTCAGCCCGGCGCTGACCACTCCGGGATCAAAGAGGAAGTTACACGACATATCCCCCGAACACCGAAGTTACAAAGTAACATATGTCGTAGATGTATGGATCTACGTGGATGTATCTCGACCATGAGATCTAAGGGGCATTGGAAATTTGTCAGTCCGGAGTGACATGGCATGCCAATGTCACCCAGGTTCACGTGGACCCACGTTCGGCATACCATTTGTCACTTTGATTTGTACTCTTCATAGACTCTATGTGCCCATTAGAATGTGACACATGTCACCCACTGATGGGGCCACATGTCATCTTTTCCTTTCTGCGTGTCACCCCCCTGACACATATTTTCTTGGCATATTAGAGAGTGGAGTACTCAGTACCCACATGTCCTTGACTCTGTGTTTAATATGCCACCACATGTAAGGGTGGACCCTTCAGGAGTCTGGGACTTCAGAACTCCGAAGGTTTGGGGTGTAGTATTGTAGATAAGCTGAAGGGGACGAAGGCTAGAGCCATCTAGGAAATATTCTGGGCTCCTTTGGGAGTTTAGGATTTTGGGACTCCAAAGGATATGCACGTAGAACGAAAAGGGGGTGTTCAACACCGAATGCTAAATTTCCCTTAAGCTCATGTATTATACGAGGATGAAGCTCTGTCGTTGTATTGTACAGTGGATGGAATTCCACCTTAGATGTATGAACGATGGGGAATCTCCGAGACTTTGGGGAACTTGGAATGGTACAAATAAGATGGACCTACGTGGGCACCATGTGGCCCTAGACTAATAACACCTGAAGAGCTTTGGAAGGGTGTATCTCCCAATCCAGAGCTTAGATTTAAGAAGGGTAGAAGTTGTTAGAAAACTCTTGATGAGCAAAAGAGGATGACCCTGGGGAAGGGATTCGAGACAAGAAAGGAAAGAGAAATTTTGATGCCCCATCCCTAAAAAGGGTACTTATGGGTCAGGTGTGTTACAAACTAGTATCAGAGAAGGAAACAACATTTGGCTTGTTTGGGCTCATGAACGAATCGCATAAAAAAAATCTTGTTAGAGATCTTTTAAGGGGTAACACCCTATCTTACCCCATTCATAAGAAACTTATCTAAACCACTGCAGAAGAGAGGAATGAAACATTATGTTGTTGTTATATATTTTGAAAAATCTAAACTATGTGTTGTTTGTAAACTAATAGATCATTAACTAACAGAAAATGTTTTATCAACACTCAAGAATTTTGTGGACCACAGGAAAACTACAACATAAAATATGGTTACACACCATGAATTGGGGGAAATCTCCCACAATAGAGAGGAATAATATGATGATAGGAGGGTGGTGGAAACCCCTCCATATTTGGCTGAAACCGTAAGAAGCCTCATGGAATAATTACAGAGTTGTAAGGTTGACAATGAAAGGTTGATAAAAGACAAGGAAAATCAAACTGAAAAATAACACAGTCCTACTGCAAAGCTTATCAGATATATAAAGGCAACTGCAACATGGACCAGCATCCAGTCATGTGGACACACGTCATACTAAGAAAATTCAAAGTTCACCTGAGATACAAAAGCATGGTCCTGAAATTGGCCACAGAAGGAAGAGAACCTCAAAGAAGGCCCAACATGGAGTCAAGAGACACTCATCGGAAGAATCCTTTGGTGAGGAAACTGACAACTCCAAATAATCTTCTAGTAGAAAAACTAGTTCACATTCCTAGAGGAGAAGAAAGAAGAGGAAAATTTTCAAGAGCCATGACCTTGAAGAGTTTAAGAAATCCAAACCACCCAGTTTTGATGGATAAATTAAGAAGGGGGAAGAAGCATAGGTTTGGCTGCTTTCCTTGAAGAATTACTTTAGATTCCATGACTACTCTAAGAAATTAAAGGCTCGAACAACCATTTTCAACCTGAATGGAAAGGTCTCCATTTGGTGGGAGGACCTTAGGAATATGAAAGGAGTCCATGAGAAGGACTTGTCATGGAAACAATTTGAGAAATACTTCAAGAAGAAGTACCTGTTAGAGAAATACTTTGACCAAAAGACCAAGGAGTTCTATGAAATCAAGCTGGGATAACTCATAATAGATTAATATATCAACAAATTTCTTGAGCTGATAAGGTATGTGCCCTACATAAAGGATGAAAAGGTAAAAATGAAATGATTTATTAGTGGAATGCCTCAGTCCTTCCATGACACAATTGAATTTGATGAGCCAAACACCTTAGAAGACACTATTCAGAAGGAAAGTTATTTCTATGATCAATTCAAGAACAAGACAGAACCTCATGAGGACTGGAAGAAGAAAAGTAATTCGGGATTTAAGAATAAGGGGTTCAAATCCCTAATATTTAAGAACCATGGGAAAAGTTATAAGATGAGCCTTCCTACTAAAAGTGTATATCAGTTGAATTTTCCATCTTATAGTGGTAATAAACGCTTTGGAGAAGCCTCAAGTAAGAATGATAAGACAAAGAGAGAACCCTTGAAATGTTGGGGTTGTGGAAAAGAACATCTTTTGAGAGACCATCCACATAGGAAACATAACAATAGGAGGGTCTACAATATCCAAGAAGCTACCACAGTTTATGATGTAGCTAGGAGCATGACACAAGTTTATGCAGCCTTAGATAATAGACAAGTTGACCACCAAGCTTCAGTGTTGGAGATGGAAGGTATGATTTCCAACCATCTAGTTTCCATTTTAATTGACCCTGGTTATAATTTGAGTTATGTTTCCCCTCAAAATTTTGATAGCTGTAAATTGCAATAAGTTAAACATATTGAATCATGGCTGGTACAACTAGCCACTAGAACCAAAAGAAAAGTAACAGAGGTCATACCAGCATGCCAATTCATTATGAATGGATTAACCACCCAAGCAACCTTAAACATACTTCCTTTAGGATCTTATGACCTGTTGATTGGCATGGATTGGTTGGATTCCCATAGAACCAAGTTGGACTGTTACAATAAAAATTTGGAGTGTGAAGATGAAGAAGGGAGAAAGATAACCCTACAAGGGATTCACAAGCATGTCTCAGTTAGACAAATATCATCCCTTCAAGTGAAGAAGTATTACAGAAAAGGATGTCCTTTGTATGCAATATAAGTGTTGAACTTTGTTAAGAACAATAAACCAAGCCTAGAGGCCCATCCCATACTAAGAGAGTATCGATATGTGTTTCCATAAGAGGTACCAGGTCTACCTCCTAGAAGAGATATTGACTTTTTGATAGAACTTGCACCAAGAGAGGTGTCAGTGTATAGAACACCCTATAGAATGAGTACACCGGAACTAGTTGAGCTCAAACTACAACTAAAGGAGATGTTGGACAAAGGATACATTTGGCCTAGTGTGTCTCCATGAGGAGCACCAACCTTGTTTGTGAAAAATAAGGATGCACACTCACGTTGTGCATATACTACAAACAAATTAATAAGATGACCATGAAGAATAAATATCCCTTGCCAAGGATTGATGACCTGTTTTACCAATTAAGGGGTGCTACAATTTTATCCAAGATCGAATTGATGTCTGGATACTAACAGGTCCTAATTAAGGATGAAGACATCAACAAAACAACCTTTAGGACAAGATATGGTCACTATGAATTTGTGGTGGTGCCATTTGGGCTTACCAATGAACCAACCACTTTTATGTGCTTAATAAATAATGTACTCAATAAGTTCTTAGACAGATTTGTATTGGTTTTCATTGATGATATGATAATCTATTCTAAGAATGGGGAAGAGCATGAAGAAAACCTCAAGCTAGTGCTTCAAGTGATAAGAGAACATCAGCTCTATGTTAAGTTTAGTAAGTGTGAATTTTTCCAGTAACAAGTCCATTACTTAGGCCATGTTATTTATGAAGGAGTGGTAGTTGATCCTAACAAGATAAAATCCATTATGAATTGGCCTACCCCAAAGAATGTATATGATATCAGATCCCTTATGGGCCTAGTAGAATACTATAGGAGGTTCATAAAGGAATTTTCCAAGATTGGTTTCCCAATCACCTCCCTTCAGAAAAAGGGAGTTAAATTCAATTGGACATCAGAGTGTGATGAGAGATTCCAAGAATGGAAATACCTTCTAACCAATGCACATGTACTTAATATTTCATACCCAAACAAGAACTTCCTTGTGTGTACATATTCCTGCAAGGAAGGGCTCGGAGGATTCCTTATGCAAGAAGGACATGTAATTTTCTACGAATCCACAAAATTGAATGAGCATGAAATCAATTATGTGACCCACAATATAGAATTGGTTTCCATATTACATGCTTTAAAAATGTGGAGGCATTACCTCCTAGGTAGAATATTTTTTCTTGTGACAGACCATAGTGGGTTGAGATACTTGTTTGATCAACCAAAGCTCAATGCTAGAAAAGCTAGATGGATGGATCTCCTTAGTGAGTTTGACTTTGAAATCAAACATATCAAAGGAAAAGAAAATAGGGTGGTTGATTCCCTTAGAAGAAGTATGAAAGTGATTCACTTGGCAGTTGTAAGAACTTCTGAAACAGATGTCAGGGAGAGAGTCAAAAGTGCACAAGAAACATATTCATTTTTCAAGACTGTGAAATAATACCGAGAGAAAGAGCCCACAGGGATGAAGTATGAGGGTTATCAATTTCTAAATGATGGCCTGCTAACTTACAAAGATAGGTTGTATATTCCAAATTGTGATGACTTGAATAGTTTCATTATGGATTAACTACACAAAATACCATATATTGGCCATCCTGGTTATTAGAAAATGATCACAGCCACTAGGAAACTATTCTATTGGCCTAGACTAAAAAAGGACATAGTTGATTTCTTAGCCAAATGTCTAGAATGGCAGCAGGTTAAGGTAGAGCATCGACATCCATCAGGGTTATTGAAGCCCCTACCAATATCATAATGGAAATGAGAAACCATCTCCATGGATTTCATCACAGGGTTACCAAAATCAACCAAACAGAATGACGCCATTATGGTAGTTGTCGAAAAACTGAGCAAGGTTTCTCACTTCATTCCCATCAAGTCAACTTGCAAGGCAATAGATATTACCAGTATTTTCATGAAAAAAATATTTAGGTTGCATGGCATGCCTAAAAAATCATATCCGACTGAGATACAAAATTTACCTCAAACTTTTGGAAATCTTTGTTTGTTGGTTTTGAAACTAAATTGATATTTAATATAGCCTATCACCCTCAAACTGATGGACAAATAGAAAGGGTAAACCAAGTATTAGAGGACATGCTAAGGATGCGTGTGATGCATTGGCCCAATAAGTGGGAAGACTACCTATCACTGGTGGAATTTTCCTACAACAATGGCTATCAAGAGTCATTGAAGATGAGCCCTCTTGAGGCCCTATATGGTAGACAATGCAAGGTTCCAATCAGCTGGGATAACCCAGTAGACAGAATTACAATCGAGCCAGATATCCTAAAAGAAATGGAACAAAAAGTAGTTCAGATAAAACAGAATCTGAAAATAGCTCAGGATAGACATAAAATCTACGCAGACAAAAGAAGGACTCCTAGAGAATTCAAAGCAGGGGATCATGTGTATCTCAGAGTTAGACCCAGGAAAATATCCTTGAGAATGGGAGCCAGTGCCAAGATGGCATCTCGGTATTGTGGACCCTTTGAAATTTTGGATAGAGTGGGACCTGTAGCATATATACTAGCACTTCCTCCTACAGTGAAGGCACACAATGTTTTCCATGTTTCATTACTGAAGAAATGTGTACATGATTCTAATCATATAATTGATTGGTCTTTGATTTAGGTGGAACCAGAGGGAGAATTACTACCAGAACCACAATGCATAGTAGACATGAAGGAAATTCCACTCAGGAACAGAAGTGTTACAGAACCATTGCACAGGTCAAGGTGCAGTGGAGACACTTTGGTCCAGATGAAGCTACATGGGAAATAGAGGATGCCATGAAACAAGCATACCCATTTTTGTTTACTTATGTACATACAGAGCACATCTGAAGGTAGAACATTGAGGATGATGTTCATTTAAAGGGGAGGGGATTGTAATACCCCTATTTCCCCCAGCTTGTAAATATAACTATAACTTGCCAAAAGATTGTGGAAGACTAAATATTTGTGAATGTGGGATTTGATGAACCTTTTTTTTTATAAAAAGGTAATGTATGTATTTATGTTATTAATTAAAAATGGGTAGTGTTTCATAACTGTTGAAGGGGATTTTCCAAGGTAGACCATCATGTTATGAGATAGACGGTGAGGGGAACCAGAAATGGTTGAGATGACCCCCACTAGACCAGTACCTTACTGGATTTAATTAATCAGACCCAGAATAGTCCTCTAACCCAGAAATGAATTACCATTCAGGATGGTAGTTGGAAAGCCCTCCTCAAGAGTTAATGAGGAGATGGGCAGAGTACCCATATGCAAGATTCCTGACCTGACCACGAGTTGGGGAATCGGACCCATGCAATCTTGTTGAGGAAGGAAGGAAAGGAATGGATTTGTGGGTAGAGGAGGTCGGCAAAGAAGAGGAGTGGAAAGACTAATCTCCCAAAAAGCGAGGAGAGCACTTGCAACTCTCTAATTTGAAGGAAATCTGAGAAATAAATTTTTTCTGGGTGCAAGAAGCTACAGGAATCGTTTTCAGTCCAAGATGATAAAAGGGGTTGTAGAGAGGACGAGTGATTGTGGAAGTACTCGTTGTGGTCCCCCTTTCTTAATACAGAGAAAACCGTTTGCTAAGTTCTTGTGGGAGGAGGAGAGTAACTTTCATCCTTGACTGTTGTTGAGCCAAAAAGAAGAGTCTCTCTCAAAGCATCATGGTCTAGCTAGGGGGTGGACATTGGTAAATATGTTTAGGAGTGGTTGTGCCTATGTTTGGGTGGAAACATGCACCCCTCTCAACAGTTGCTTCACGATTTTGGTTTCTAATAAGTATTTTCATACTCTGTGTACGGGAATGGAAGTGATGGTTTAATGTCTATGTATGGTTAAATTATATAGTGTTTGATAAATCATTACAAATTCTTATTATCCTTCTATAAAATTTTGTATTTACACAGTTCATGTTTATCTCTACTTAGTAGTAGGAGAACTATTAGACATGGGTTTTTAAAATAATTTAATCTACAATTTTTATATTTGTTGAGAAACCCTTAGGAAATATTCCCAAGGAATTATTTCATAATATAGGAGTCGGGGCAGACTTTGTTGGAACACCTTGGTCATATAGACCTCTCAATTCACCCTTTGCAGGTCACTAAGTTAGAACTCTGTGGAAGGAGGGCACCTCCTTCAAAGACTTCACCCGTGTGACCGAGGGATCATGTCCACGACTCTAACCAAATCATGGCTAAGTGTTGATCTTGTAGCCTCGAGGCTTGTCCAAGAATCCATATGAACATGACCTTGGAACCCTTCGCTAGCACCGCCCGATCAACCAGTGAAACGATTGGCGTATAACTTTTCGATGAAGTCCTACTTTAGGAGAAAGGAGTTCTCAATGCCAAAACCCTTGAATGTCATAGCTACGAATTAACGAGAACTGTATATCTAGGGACACTTCAGGATCTTCCTTGGTCATTGGATCTATGCCAATGCCAGTCTGGTGTTGACCACTTTGGGGGAAAGGGGGTGGTAGGCGAGAAGAACCCTTGAATGTTGAACTCGTGAAGTGACAAGAGTCGTACATTTGAGGACATTGCGAGACTGTTCCTGACCATCAGATCTAGACCATGGTTAGCCCAACGTTGACCACTCCAGGATAAAAGAGGAAGTTACACGGTGGATCCCCGAACGCCGAAGTTACGAAGTAACATAGGCCATAGATATATGGATCTACGTCGATGCATCTCGACTGTGAGATCTAAAGGGCATTGGAAGGTTGTTAGTCTGAAGTGACATGGCACGTCGATGTCACCCAGGGTGACATGGGGCCATGTTCAATGTGTCATGTGTCAATTTGATTCGTACTCTTCACAAACCCTATGTGCCCATTAGAAGGTGACACGTGTCCTCCATTGATGGGGTCACATGTCATCTCTGACTTGTCACGTGTAACCCCCCTAGCACATATTCTCTTGGCCTATTATTGGGTGGAGTACTCGAGAACCACATGTCCTTGCCTCTACATGTAATATGCCACCACGTGTAAGGGTGGACCCTTCAGGAATCTAGAACTTCAGAACTCCGAAGGTTTGGGGTGTAGTATCATAGATAATTTGAAGGGGCCGAAGGCCAGAGACACATGGCAATATTTTCGGCTCCTTCGAGAGTTCGAGAGTTCGAGACTCTGGAGGATATGCACATAGAATGAAAAGGGGGCATTCAACACCGAAGCGTTGAACACTGAATTTACCTTAAGATCATGTATTATGTGAGGATGAAGCTTCGTCGTTGGATTGGATGGTGAATGAACTTCCACCTTACATGTAAGAACTTTGGGGAATCTCTGGGACTTCGGGGAACTTGGAATGGTACAAATGAGATGGACCTATGTGGGTTCCACGTGGCCCTTGACTAATAACACCCAAATATATTTGGAAGGGCGTATCTCCCAATCCATATCTCGGATTTGAGCAGGGTAGAAATTGTTAGACAACTCTTGATGAGAAGAAGAGGACGGAGACCCTGGGGAAGGGATTAGAGACGAGAAAGGAAAGAGAAATTTTGATGCCCCATCACTAAAAAGGGTACTCATGGATTGGGTGTGTTACAATATCACACACAATTTAACCATTTGATTGATACCATAGTTCTAAATGAATATAACATCATATCTTAAAACATGACTGTAGTTTCTCAAGAAAACATCAAACACACAGCATCCATAAAAACATTTACACAATAAAATATCATAATAAACACAATAGAGAATTTATCTTTTAATAGATAACAAATCGGTTGCATACGAAGGATGAGCCTCCCATCCATAGGCCTTATTGTTCATTTTCTTTCAATATCAATCCACTCTCGAGATGAGGCTACGATTCCACAAGGAGATCTGAAGTTATGGCTATCCACTCTCCACACACAATATCATCAAAACCCAGGTTCCAATCCATTTCCCACAACTTGCACAACCCAAGGAATGAGATACCCCTTCATTTCACATAGTCCCTCAATCCTTCCCACTTCCCTCCAAGGCTCCAGTGCATCTGCTTGACCATAAAACCTCCCAGATACTCTAGGATTGCTCATAACAACCCTTACAAGGCTATTGGGTCATTTTCTCAACAGTAAAACACTTCACAATATTACAACCTGATTTATGGGCACACATGCCTCTTTCTCAATATAAAGCACAACTCAACAATGGATTCCTTCAAGCCCAACATGGTTGGTTCTCTTCCCAACACTCCTCTCCTCTCTTGTTGTCCAAAATATGCAAGTAAAAATGGCTCTCCCTACAAAAATGTGACTGTCCAAAAGACCGCCCCCTTGGCCATACAATATTCCTCCATTGTTTTCTTGCTTAACTTGATTTACACTCTTCCCCAAGCTGATTTTACTCATTCCAATGATCTCCAATAACTATGGTATGAGACGCCTCACACCCACCCTCTTACATGAGTTTAATTATTGGCTTTAGGAAAACTCAACAAAAAATAGAAGGTTTACACAATAATAATAATTCAGGAATGTGGATTGGACTAATACCCATGAGTTATTCCTCCTTGGACCCACCTCTCTCTTTTGGAATCATATCCCCCCATCATTCTTCACCCTTCTCGTATCGTAGCCAGTTATTACTATTTTGACTAATTATTTCAATAAACATAATATACCATTTGTCCCTCGGCCATATTAAACCAGTACAGGCTCTTCATCCCAACACATCGGCTCACCAACCTAAATCACATTTATACAGTTACATTCTAATTCACGGGGATTAAAACTGGGGATGTTACAACTACTACTACGATTGCATCATTTTTCTTAAGTCTCTTCCACAAACCAATGATGAAAGCCATGGATAATGATCTCCCACTTCCATTTTCGAGATTTGCAATGGTTGCAATAGTCTTGTTGGGTGCTCATGTTCAACTTTGACCTATTGACACTCTAGGCACTTTGCAATATATTATGAAAAGTATTGTTTCATTCTTGGCTAGTAATATAACTTCCTCATTGTTTTTATCCTCTTCTGATAACCAGGATGACCCACATAAGGCCTCCAATGAAACTCATCCATAATGAGGTACTTCAACTCTATTGAATCGGGTACATACAACCTATTATTATACAACAATAGGTCATATGTTGTAAGATGGTGCTCCTCATACCTTTTCATGTTTAACTCTTGCTACAAACCTTCTTTCGCCAAATTGAAAAAAATTTCCTCTTGTAAGAGAGTTATGATTCTCTTTTTTATGCTATACTCACCTACACTTGTTTTTGCTAAGTGCACTATTTGGACACTTCGACTGAGTGCATCTCCCACTCAATGTTTCTTCCCTTTTATATGTTTTGTCTCGAAATCAAACTCACCAATTAGAACCATCATTTTGGTCTGTTTAGTGTTCAACCATGGATGATCAAATAGATACTTCATACCACAATGATCTATCATCAAGACAAATCTTCTCCTAAGAAGGTAATGCCTCCACATATTTAATGCATGCATAGTTTCTACAAGTTCCAAATCATGGGTGACATACTGCTACTCATGCTCATTTAGCTTCCTTGATTCATAACAAATCACATGTCCTTCTTGCATAAGAAATCCACCGAGTCCTTCCTTGTAAGCATCAATGCAAATCAATAAATCCTTCTCAAGGTCTATAATCTTTAAAATGGGGGCATTGGTCAAGAGGTGCTTCAGCTATGGAAAGTTGTCTTCACAGTTTGTTAACCATACAAACTACTTTACCTTTCTCTACAATGAGGTAATGGGTTGACCAATCTTGGAAAGTCCCTTAATAAACCTTTTGTAATACCCATCTAATCCCATAAATGATCTTACCTCAGTCACATTCCAAGGGGTTGTCCAATCCATGATTTCCTTAATTTTATTGAGATCTACTACCACTCCCTCTGTTGAGATTGTGTGGCCCAAATACTAGATCTCTTTCTGGAATAAGTCACACTTTCTATATTTGGCATATAGTCGGTGATCTCTCAGCACCTATAAAAACAACTTAAGATGTTCTTCGTGTTCTTCCTTGGTATTAGAATATACTAGGATATCATCAACAAATATAAGGACAAACTTATCCAAATATTTACTAAGAACGTTATTCATCAAACACATGAAGGTGGTTGGTGCAGTGGTAAGCCCAATTGGCACCACCATAAACTCGTAGTGTTTGTATCTCTCTCTAAAAGTTGTCTTGTGGATGTATTCATCCTTAATTATGACTTGGTGATATATATATCTCAAATCAATTTTAGAGAAGATTGTAGCTCCTCTAAGTTGATCAAAAAAATCATCAATCCTGGGAAATGGGTATGCGTTCTTGATGATCATGTTGTTCAACTATCGGTAGTCAATACATAACCTCAATGTTCCATCCTTATTCTTCACAAACATTGTGGGCACTCCCCATGGGGATACACTCGACCTGATATACAATGTATCCATCATTTCCTTCAATTGAACCTTGAACTCTACTATCTCTGATGTACTCATTCTATAGGGTACTTTTGATGCTAGTACTACTTTGGATACAAGATCTATTGAGAGGTCAAGATATAGCTTAGGAGGAAGTCCAAGTACCTCATCTTGGAACACATATTTAAATTCCCACAACACTGGGTGATCCTCAATCTTCAACTTCTTACTCTTTGTTGCATTGAGAACTTGTATTGCATACAAGGGACACCCTTTTTGACTAAAATTCTTAAGCCGCATTGTTAATATCTTCCTAACTGATATTGGATTTTGAATTCCTTGCAACACCCACACATTTCCTTCATCATATTCACATTCTAAGGTATTGTCATAGAAATTCAATCTTTCATTATGGACAACCAACCAGTCCATGCCTAACATCACATCCTATGATCCTAAGGGTGGGATGTTTAAGGTTGCTTGAGTGTGCAATCCACTCATTTCAAATGGACAAACCTCTCTTACCTTTGCCACTTTTCTCTTATTC
This sequence comes from Picea engelmannii, assembly GCA_009831015.1. Taxonomy (NCBI): domain Eukaryota; kingdom Viridiplantae; phylum Streptophyta; class Pinopsida; order Pinales; family Pinaceae; genus Picea; species Picea engelmannii. Next base: position 70,499 of record ML818969.1, on the reverse strand, counting down.
ATTGTGGCTAACTAAACCAACCATGCTTTTGCATATTTGTTTCTTTGTAAGGCACTTGCTTCAACAACTTGAGGTGAAACATAACTAAGATTATAACTAGGGTCAATCAAAATAGAAATGGGTTGTTTGAAAATTATACCTTCCATATATACCATAGGATCTTGGTGGTTTGCTTGTCGATTCTCAATATTTGTATATATACTTGGCACACTTTTGGCCACATCATTAATTGTAGTAGCCTCTTGAAAATGGTAGGATCTTTTGTTGTCATGTATTTTGTGAGGGAAATCTCTCAACAAATGTGCCTCTCCACAACCCCAACACTGTAGAGGTCCTTTCATTTGATCCTCTACTTTCTCTCTTACCTATTTTGTTGCCCTATTTCCACTTTGAGATGGAAATTTTTGATGGTGCATACTTCTACTCGGATGACTGAACTCAGCACCTTTCTTCGGATTCTTATATGGGGACGATTTAAAACCCTTCCACTGAAATACAGGTTTATCCTTTCTCTTCCAATTCTTAAGAGGCTCCTACCTATGCTTGGATTGATCAAAACAACACTTAGCCTTCCTAATATTATTTTCCAAAGTCTTAGGCTCATCAAACTCAATCCTATCCTAATATGATGATGGAAAACCACTAAGGAAACGTTGTATTCTCTCTTTCACATCCTTGAGGTAAGGAACATACCTCAACAACTCCAAGAATCTCTTGGCACAAGCATCCATGGTAAGTTTCCCCAATTATTGTTCATGGAACTCTTTAATCTTTCCATCATATTACTTCTTTGATAGATATGTATTCTTGAAATATTTCTCAAACTACTTCTAGGTCATCTTTCTTTTCTTCAGACCCTTAAATTCTCTAAGGTCCTCCCACCATATGTAAGCTCCTCCATTCAGATTGAAAATGGATATCTTTTCCTTTTTATTTTCCGAGTAACTGTGGACTTGAAAATACTTTCTTAGTCCCAACAACCAAGCCTTAGATTCTTCTCCCTTTTTGATTTCTCCATTGAAGGTAGGCGACTTAGCCTTCGTGAACTCTTCTATCATAGAACTCTATGAGTATCTCTTTTTCTTCTTCCTGGGAATACTATACCCAATGTCATTGTTGTACAGTTCCTTTGTAGTGGTCTTCCCACTAGATGACTAAGTGGAAGTATCTCCACTAGATTTACTTCTCTTAGCATCTTAATGTCTTTTCTTGGAAGAACTTCTTCCCACATTACTATGAGCTAACCCATGCTTCTTGACATCTGAAGGGATCTTCAATTTCTCTTACTACTATAGTCATGCATTACTCATGGTTGGAGCTTGTTTCAAATTCTTATGAATTTTGGAGAGACTCTACAGTAATATTGCATTCAACTCTCTACTCGACCTGGGCTCTCATGAGATTTTCATTGTCTACTTTCAAACTTCTTACTATGGCTACCAAATATTTAGGGGTTTCTCTAGCCTTCCTACCATTAGACTCTTCATATCGGAAGTGTGAGGTGTCCTCCATACTATGTTGCACCATTCACCTATGTTTCCCTTTCAGTACATCCTTTGTGTTGAAACAATGAAACACTCTTAGCTATTACATTAAAAATTATTGGCATAAAATTCTTGGCCTTGTCAAACATCAGTCTTCTTTGACAATCCCAAGATAGGACCCCATTCATGTTTATCATTCCTACTCAAAACAAATATTAGTGATCACAATTAAATCATCAAAACAAATAATATACTTTACCATATAAAATTTATTAAAAAGTCATGTGGCCTTGGTGATCCATTCAAGCTTAGAGTTTGAACTCTTCTCTGATACCAATTTGTAACACACCCAACCCCTTAAACCCTCTTAGAATGGTGGGATGTAAAATTTTCCACTTACGTTGCACTTCAAGTCTCGGGCATTCACCCTTACTCAACCTTTTTCTCATGTGGACTTCTTCTGCACAATGTACAACTGTGACTAATATGCATACTCATCACTCTTTGTCTCCCAACAATTCACTAATGGGGTATTGCTACACATACCAAGGATGAATTTCCCTAATTGGATGACTGTGATTCACTTACCCTCTCTTCCCTATCCCCCTCCAACACCTAAAATTTATTGACTCTAATTTTCACAAATTTAAAACCCCCTTTATTAATGAACGTGATAAGATAATGGTCAACAAGGTGAAACCCCTGTGGCTTTTTGTGGCACCTCTTAGACCTCAAAAGTTGGATGTAATTTCTTTTCATATATACAATTCTTGGGGTGTCACATGCTTCTTTGGGTTATCTATCATTGTGATTGTATCAAAGTTACATAAATAGTTTCTAAGACTTGTCGACCTTCAAAACCTCTCTACCTCTATAAATCTAGCAATGCCCCTTCTAAAAGTCTTGAATTTTACAATCATTACAAATTTGTAACTCAAGTAACTTTGCTTCTATCACTCTTAGCCTCACAACCACTTTCCTTATGTAGGTCTAGTATTAACTTAAGGTTGCAGTGGTTTATTGATCAGTAGTTTCAAACTACGATCATTTGCCAATTTACAAATCTCATTATATGTATTTGTAGCACTCTCTAGTTTTCAGGTCTAATGAGCATCCATGGGTTCTTTGTTACTAAAAAAATAAAAAATAAATGTTCTAAGGGCCCATGGTACTCATGGCAAAATCAATGATGATAAGGTGATGTCTAAGCATGTGAGGGGTTTCCACATTCCAATGCTATGAAATATCATTGTCGGGATTAACTATGTGGAGTATTTAATACTCAATTCATTCATTGTGCCCCATCTCCTATGAGCATCATTCACTAATGACCAATTTCTCATGAGCTTGAGTTTATAAGCATGCTTGAGCTAGAGTTGGACTCAAATGGATGGCATTTCTAGGAAGTCCTAGCTACCAAGTGCAAGTTTTGAAGGTGATTATATATAGTATTCAATTAATTTCACTAGTTTCAATCCCAGGTTGTCACCCTTGTGAGCATCATCTAATGCAATGAATGCTAAGTAGACTATTTAAAGTTATGGAAAAATGATTATTAATAAATAATTAATATAAAAAGTAAATCCTAATAAATGAATTGACATTAAACACTTACATAGTTCATAGAAAAAAAACATTTCATAAAAGGATATATATTAACCTATATAAAACAAATACTATTTGAGATATTTAATACTGTGGTTCTTTTTATTAACTTAGCTACAAGTGTACTTGTGATGTCTAGACTCTTTTTTGCTCTGATCATGCTTAGTTCCAAATCTATATCTATTATGTTTCACCAACAATCCAATAAGAATAAGAAGAATTTTGATGAGGTTTTTTTTTTTTTCTAAATAATTATAAATATTAATATTAAATAATTTAATCTAATTATATTTCATTTTAAATTTATATCTACTATTTTTATAATAATTTAATAATATTTTTTACTATTTAAAAAAATAAAAAATATATAAATAAGAATTTATTTATTTTAATTAAAAAAATATTAATATGAAATAATTGATTCTAATCATATTTTATTCTAGATCTATATCCATTATGTTTCACCGACAATTTAATAAGAATTTTTATGAACTTTTAATTTTATAAATATCAATATTAAATAATCTAGTCTAGTTATTCACTAGACTTAACTTATACATAGACTGGTAGTTGTCAAAGTGTTTCTGATTTGGATTCTAAATCTTTATTTTCAGAGATTGCTATTTTTACGAAAGAAGGATGAAAACAACTTATTTGGACTCACTCGATATGCAGCATAATCTAGTACAGAAGATTGAATTTGATGAAGTGTCATATGCAACGAGACAAATTCGATATTGTAACAATTATAAGTATGCATCAGTCGTTCGTCATTCACCTATCAGTATAGGTGTCTTATGTGATAAAGTTAAAACACAATGGCCCACTGACTAATTTGAGTCAAAATTGACTGTTTGGATATTGTTGTCCTCTATCCAACAAAATACAGCAGTCAATAAATTGCAGATACTGTGGGCTAACAGTCATGGTGAGCATCAGTCAAGTTATTGTTGCAATAAAGACTGCAATACAGAGTACTGGTTGCATGTTGGTATTGAGGAATCAACATTACTCTTAAGGTTATGATAGGTTATGATTAGCTAATGGGTTGGACACCTAAAAACTGTAATTCCAATTATTGGTCCTTAATAATGATGATAGTCAGCCTCTATTCAGACCAAAATAAGTAGTTGTCATATGGGGATAAGGGGATTAAAATTTACTGGAATGCACTTAATTTTGGGTAATTAATAGTGGGAATTAGAGGTAAGTTGGAATTAGCATTGATAATAAGATATTAGTTATTGGATTAATATTAAAGTGAATAATTTAAGAAGAACTTATCTTTTTGAATGTAGGAAGATCCAGATTTATGTGGTAAAAATGAATGTTTATCATTTTATGAATCATTAGTGAGTTATTTCAAATAATATGATTTTCATTGAATAATGATGAAGAAGCCAACTACTTATTAGGTATATATCAATTTCTTCATTCTTAAAATATTAAATGTTGTATTTAGCTATCTTTTGAATCTCTGGTTTGAAGTCAAAATCAAAACTAATTGCTTTCCAATGATATTTTGATATTTGATATAATGTAAAAACTTTTGTGATGGATTAATCAAGTTCTTTCCATTTTATTGACATATTAGTTGGACAATGATTTACTGAACCATCAGTGAAGGTTACCATGCTTATCCAAATCCTACTCTATAATCGTTGAAGTAGACACCTTGAGAATAGTTTTATACATCCTCATTGACTCCATAGCCATTTCATTATAATAGTAATGTCACTCAAATCACATGTATATCCATTTCCTTACCATTATAATGTCAACTCAAATCACATGTTGTAGACGAGAGGATCATAACTTTAAATGCAGATTGGAGGCAAGTAGCTTCAGTCAAATGATTGCAGACTACTAAAAGCAAGATACATGCGAAGCAGCACTGGTCCACACTGTGCGAAACTTTTGATTATTTTAAGAGATTTTTACGTGGACAGCAGACATCATGATAACAATAGTTCATTGCTGTGATGAGGTGGAACTGACAACAGTAACAAGGAAGAAAGTAGGGATACAGGGAGAGTAAGGATGAAGAAAAGAACATTCCTCGGTATTGGAGGAGAGAAACCACGTGACTGTGTCGATGTGCTACTTGGTAGTTGGAACAAAGGGAAGAGGAGGGGAAGAATCAAAGGGAAGAGGAGGGGAAGAATCAGTAGAAAAAGCACCTACCTATGATTTAACCTTTTGTCCTCCAGCTCTGCCATTTTTGAATATCTTCTATCAATCTTTTCCCACATTCTACACCTAACTGCTATTCAAACCACAACTACCAGTCATCCACGGCTCTGAAAATTCAATCGAATCCTTGCTTCTTACCCAAATGCATATTTATTTACCTGTCCACAACCCCACATCCCCAAAGCCTTGAATTCAATCCATTCTTGCCATTGAGTGCCATCTCTGCTTAGTCTGCCTGCTATTATCTTCGGAGTACTGTACTTCCTTCTAGAATCGGTGGCTTCTTCTTCATATCCCACCCCCATTTTTTGAATTCTCAAGGTACCATGAGTGACATGGATCGTTCATCATCAGATGACAATATTTCAGTGGATTCTCACGGTACAATTTTATCCCTTTGCATTCAATTTCTACTGTTTATTGATGTCTGGTTTATGTAAGTCTATAAATGGTTGTGATAAAATGAAATTGGTGCAGATGATGTGAACGAGAGCTACAAGATGGATTTCTCAGAGGATGAAGAGGATCTCATAAGCAGGCTCTACAATCTACTCGGCCAGAGGTAGTTCATCTGAGAATTATGGGTTTAATGGTTATAACAGAGGAGCAATGTCTTTGAATTTGAGGTTCCAAAATTAATGGTGGTATTTTGGTTTTTGTACAGGTGGGCTTTGATTGCAGGGCGAATTCCTGGCAGAACTGCAGACGAAATCAAGAAATATTGTAGTAAACGATATGCTAGTGACTAGCAATGGGATCACACTCTGTGGTCACATGAATCTTTAATTAACTAATTATGAAGAAGGTAGAAGAAGCGTTGCTGTATCTGATTCAGTTTGTGATGGTTTGTATATTGGTTATGAGTGATGGGCATAGCTGGGGTGTATGCATGTGTATGAGTAATGGAGGAATAGGGGACCCAACTGGGGCTTGAATACCAGGAGATCAAGTTTACACCCAAATTGAGATTGATGGTCATTTTTCTTTTCTGCTCATCAGGCAGGAGGCCTGAAACTGTACAATAGATTCTCAAGTATTATTATTGTTGTCGCTGTAGATCTGATTGCGAATATTAATGCAATTTTGAGATTGGTTATGGACCAATGACAATAATGTTTGTCACCCTCGATGTTCATTGCGAAAGTTCTGAATCATTTTTCTGTCTTCAAAAGATTTTTAGCGTGAATTAGAGCTCATTCTGCAATTCTCCTGTTAATCCTTTTTTCAAACAAAAAGGAGAGTCGGATGCTCATACATAAAAAGGAAATTATTACATCAATTAGAATCTCCGTGCTTTGTTTTACTGGTCGAGGAACATAAGTGCCTTTCCTATGATCAATGGAATTACATTTACAACTACAAAATTGAAGTAATAATTCCCTTCAGGATCTCTGGCGTGTCCACAACTTGCAAGCTTACTTCTCCATGGGGACGCATTCCTCAAAGGGGACACACGTGTATTCAATAGAACATAAGTGTCTCACCAGAGTCAAAGACCCTGGTTTGGTCTTTTGAGGTGGGCTTGCATTTACAAATAAGAATTTTAAGGTTCAATTCCCTTCAGACACCCATGGTTATTCAGTAGAACATAACTGCCTCGTCCCTTTGGTGTGGATTTGCATTTACAAGTGCAAAGTTTAAGGCTATGATTGCCACATTCTTTTTAACTCCTTGACCCCATTCTTTTTAAAAAGGGAAAACTCGCTGAATTTTACAGAGGATAATAGCCTGGTAAGAGCAGTGCGTGAAGAAGCAAAGCAATAAGATCCTAGAGACTTGAACATTTGTCAAATTGGTAAAAGTACCTGCCTTCCTCACATCTCCTTTATGCAATTCACATAAGTAGCATCATCTGACTGGAAACTTGAAACCCATTAGAAATAGATATGAATCCTTAACTAAAAGACCAAATCAGGGTCTTTGGCAAGGTACCCACTATCAGTAGTTTTTCATTCCAATAGCTTGTTAATGGACTTGCTACAGCGTAGGGACTCTAAATCAGATATCTGTCTTGGTTAATTAATTTTATGCTATTAAATTAAAACCAAAAGACCAAACTGGGGTCTTTGGTAAGGTGCCCATCAGTGGTTTTTTATTCCAACAGATTGTTAATAGACTTGCTCGGGCAGATTCTAAATCAGATATCTGTCTTGGTTAATATGCAATCAAATTAAAGAATGTAGGCATCCAAAGTTCATATACTTTTCACTAAGCCTGCCAGAAACGGCAGTTTGACTTTGTTAACTCACTGGCTTACTACAATATCTAGTTTTTTTCCAAGAACTACAATATCTAGTTTCAGGTTCACTTATTACAAGTGCAAATTGTGAGATTGATGGGTGCCTAAGAAAACCTTAAAACTAGCCCGACTCATGAGACAATCGATATATTGTAGCTTCTTTTAGCTCCAACATTTTTGCCAATACATCATCCTTATTTTGTTCCAGAGTATAATCCCTGAGTAATAGAGATAAGCTCCAACAATTTTACCAATATATTATCCTCATTATGTTCCATATTATAATCACTAATGATGGATAGAGCTGCATAAGCGAAGATCCCTGTCATAATGAACCCAGCAATCCATGGATGATGGCTATATAATGCAAGCTTGGATGGGAATACATGAGTTGAGGTATGAAGGAGGTGATAACCCCGAAGAAGCTAAAACAAAACCTAATTGAAATTGAAGAGAACTGTTGACTGTGTTATAGAAACCCAAAACCCTCAGTTGCCAGCAGAAGATCGTGTAAGCTTAAAATGATGAGACCATTCAAACTTGCTGTGTTTACTCTTCAGTTTTCATCTTTGGATTTAATAGACTATGAAGTTGTGGATATGATTTTAATTAACAAATATTACACTGGGAAATCTCTGATGATTTTATTTCCTCTGTTCTAAAAAGTAAAACCAACGGACATAAAAGACACTGCAGATATTAGTGTTCTTGGGCTGACAGAATTTGAAATTTTCAGACTGCTCAAGAAGTGGCACTTAAACAATGATACAAAGGAAAATCCTTCCTATTATACCGTCTATTTGTACAATCCTGACTTTCATGGGGCTGCAGTGCCATGGTTCGCCATGAAGTCTTTCCATTCAGAAAATACAACTAAGCACAATTGGTTGATAAAATGTTTTCCATGTGGAGGTTATCTTAACATGATGCAAGCAGGTTGGCAACTGCATGACAAGATTGTAAGCAAGGCTGTGTAAGAGAAAATTGGTAATAAGGATTTTTGAGAATTTAAAATCTTAGGAAATCAGAAGTCATAGTTCCAAACTAGAGCAATAAATTAACAATTTGAAAAGGTCTGAAAGGAATGAATGTCAACACTTAAGGGGGAGATCAGCATAGAAACAAGACCCTTTATAACTCTACTAAGTACTCCTGAGTTGAATCCACTCTCTGATTTGGCGAGCTGAGTCAAAACTCCTGGTCAAAATTGATCAGACTTAGTTTTGGTCAATAAATTTGCTGAGTTTTACCTAGTTTTTCTGAGTTTATGTTCCCTATTTTTTAATAAACCTGCTTATTGCTGAGTTTTGCCAAGTGTCCTAATTAAGTCTCTATTTTGGGTTTTCTGTGTGTTTCGGAGTCCAAGTCGTGTGACTTTGATTTACAGTCATTAGGTTGAGTTAAAGCTTTGCTTTATGTTATCTAAACATTTCCTGTAACTCTTTGGTTGTTTGTTTGCTGACTTAATTGAAGAAAACATAATACTACTTCCATAACATCCATAAGACTACAGTGGTTGCCTCTGGAAAGAGCATAACCAGCAGATACACACCTGACAGTGCTCTTAGGTTGTCAAATAGATCAAGGTTAACTGGACTCTTGTCTCAATGGAGTAACATGCTGGCTAAACATTATTTTGATCTAGAACCATGTTTATGCAAAAGAGGCTTGAATCATGTCTGATTTTTCTGCAATATCGATTTGCATAAGATTAAATGTCCATGCATGAAATTAGAAGGCACTTAATAAATTTCAAATTCTCATGATTCATCTGCAATATCGATTTGCATAAGATTAAATGTCCATGCATGAAATTAGAAGGCACTTAATAAATTTCAAATTCTTAAAACACCTGATGTTCAAGGACAAGAGTTCAAATTTTTTGTTCAGCTGGATACTTGGTGATCTTTTTCCGAGGAGGGTTGCAACCTTATAACCTTACCAGTATTAGTAGTGGTTTTCTTTCCCTCAACCAAGGATGCATTCAATGTAAGACATTATTTCTCTTCTTACGAAGGATGAAATCAAGGAAAGAGTTGCATTCAACGTAAGACATTATTTCTCTTCATACGAAGGATGCAATCAAGGAAAGAGTTTGGATTGCATGTAAAGCTTTCAGGGTAGACTCAAATTAATGCAAACTTCTTCCACAATTCATAACCACTAAATTCTAGTATTCTTTTATTTTCCACATGGCCACTCTCACTCTCTTTTACTACACAATTTCTCCTTCAGCACTACTCGCCTACTATAGCACTGTACACTGCAATTGATTCAGATCTGGTTATCTTCTTTTTGTAATGGCTAGAATCCCATTCTTTTTTAGTTTATCAGAAAACATCTTTTTGGTGATATCTTAAGCTTCCCAATTTTATATTCAATTTGCACCTGGAAATACCCTCACTTAGATAGAATTTAATATATTTTCCATGTAATAAAGGTTCACATTAGTTAATAAGTCCTAAATATATTTTCCATGTAATAAAAACAACATTAGTTAATAAGGTTTATTTAATAAATGTGAACAAGTCATTGTAAGAAGACCTAATAGAAGCTTCAGCTTCTATAAAGATTTTCCTCTAGAATGTTCTTTAGAAAATAGAATTAGTATAAACAAAGGCTACATAGCAGCTTAGTCCCCGTCAAGTAGATTTGGAATTGGACATGAATAATCACTGGCCACATTCTTACTTTATTGTAACTACTTATAGTTTGCAATGTTTTTTACAATTTTTTTTTTTGATAATTAATTATTTTTATTTTGCTAATTTTTTTAAACCCTTAACTTTCAGATTTTAAGTATATCAATTAATTTAATATTTTTTATTACTTAAAACATAAACATTATTATATTAATTAATTTTCAAGGATGATATCTCGTGCAGAAATTCATTACATAAATAATTAATAAATATTAATCCAGGTCGGCGACATTGACCCGACCCTGCAATCAAAGCATTCAAAATACTGCATTTATGCACCCAACATCTTTGTCAATAAATGCACTCAACATTCTTGTTAAACTGTCAAATCCATTAATTGTGTAATAAATTTTATACATTGAAGGACGTGAAGCCTGCAATAACACATCAAAGATATTAGCCAATGAAATTTTAGAAAAATATGTTTTTTTATTATTTAAAAAAATACATATATTGATTTCTTATGTTACACATTGGATGTAGCACACAAATTTAAAGTCAACAATAGATTAATATAGAGTCAAAGGCAAACTCATTGTTATAGTCTCATGCCTTTGGCTAATAAGAGTAGGAGGCATGAGAATGCTTGTCTTGAGAATTATTGTAATAGAGGTCTACTCTGTTGGAGACTGCCCCCTCGAAGAAGCAAATGAACATTGTTTTTTTGAATAAAGGTATTATTTATGGTATTGCTCTTCTCAATATTTTATTGTTCTATTGATATCTGATAAATATTATTGTTTCTACATATTATATTACATATGGTACCTTACAAGTGGTATCAGAGCACTTTCCTTGGCATGAATTGTGGGTAAAATTTTTTTCTAGGGCAAAGATGTGTATTGTCGGCATTTTTAAAGCACATAGATCTATCGTTCAACGGGTAAAACTGCGATGGGAAAGACTACACATAGGCGATACAGACAGTTTCAAGGGGTTGCCTCAAAACCAAAGTTTATCCCTTGTTGGAAACCTCTGTAATCCCTGTTGGTACCCCTCAAGTAGTACCGCATCAGATATAATATATACATGGCCATCACTCCCACGTATCGATGGGTATATCGGGAGTCCCCTAGGTCTCTTGAAACCATCCCTAGATTAACCGATAGGCCGCATGATTGCTATAGTTCCACCGAGAACAACACTCAGGAAGATACTCTCTAATACCTGGGTAATCAAGTAGTATGGCTAAGGGTACGGTTGAGCCTCCTTAGTTGGTGTCCTAAGATATTGGGTTGAGTACTATTGTTCGACCCCGCATGTATATTAGAGAGTTATAGCACAGGGAAAACCCTTGTCCATAGGCACCTTGCAAACCCTAACCCGGGGGAAACATACCAGACAAGGAACATAAAGGATATTTTTTCCATGCAACCTTGGCTCTTGGACCCTTGTTGTGAAATTAATTCACATTTTTTTCAGTTAACAATTTGGGCATTTCGACACTGCAGTAGTATTTAGGTCAGAGTATAACTCTGCAAGAGTAAAAAAAAAGTTTGGGTCTTGCTTGCACCTTATTTGAGACCTATCTCATTGGATTCCCCTTTTGACCTTGATCGTTGTGATGCCTATCATTTTTAACTTTACCCCGTGGACCCATACCCTTCCCGACACCCTTATTTCCCACTTATCCTATTGGTTTCCTCTCGTTTCCATGAACGCAATGGTATATATCACTTATCTTTTTTTTTGTCCATTGACCCACTCATCCCCTCATGGCTCCCACCCGCCAAGAAGAAAATGATCAAAAACTAAATACCGATCTTACTGCGCTTCAGGCCAAAGTGAATAATGGCACTCCTTCCATTCATGCCAAAATGGACTACATCTAGGACCAACTAGGTAGCCGAGTTGATGAAGTCACTTCCACTCTCAAACAATTCATGAACAAATTCCAGGGTCCTTCCTCCTCAGACCCACCTCTCTATATTCAAGTTATTGACTCCAATCAACCTCTGCATGCCAACTCCCTACCTCGTGGACCCCGTCTTCCCATAGTTGAGGTGAACAAATTTGATGGCTCAAATCTGATAGCCTTGGTCACTCAGATGGAACACTATTTCTCCCTACATATGGCATTATTAATGAGTTGACCAAGCTTCATTATAGAATTCTCTATTTGGATTCGAAACGATGATAATGGTGGAAATAGCGTCGAAATGCACACCAAGGGTATGTTGCTTGGTCATAGTTTTTTTCCATGTTTTATGAACTCTTTGAAACTGACACCCACCATTTAGAACGTCTGACCAAGTTGAAACAATCTGAAACAGTGGAAGATTGTATTGCTTCCTTAAAGAACTTAGCTTTCCAAACGGAGGGCATGAAAGATGCTTTTTTTTCTGGGATTGCTTTATCAGTGGCCTCAAGGATGAAATATGAGCCCAGGTCATAATGTCTCACCCCCATATTTGGTTGGTAGCAAATAAACATGCCAAGGAGGCACAACAGGTCATCTTGGCCTAGAACAGAAGACCCACTTTTGTTTCCCGCCCTAAACCCACCACCCCTACCCCTCAAGACCCTCCTCTCGAGGTCCAAAAATTAACACTGGAAGAAATGGTTGAACACCAACTCAAAGGTCTCTACTATAATTGTGATGATAAGTAATTCTCGGGTGTTATCACCTGCTAATTTGTATTAATTTTTCCCAAAGCGTCTTGTCCTTATGCTATTTTTCCACTCAGACTTTCAAACTTTTTTACCAGCTCCATCAAACTCCCATCACCTAAATCCTTCACTCAACTGATCATCCAAAATATTCATGTACTCCATGAGTCAAAAATTGGCAAATATCCCAAGCCTATACCTAGCCTTAATTCCTATCTAAATCCCTTAGTTCCATACCTTCATTCATTTTTACCGTTATTTTCATATTCCTGTTGAAAATAAAAAAATATGTCTTTTATTAAGCACCCTTATCCCATCCACAAAATCATGTGTTAAGCCTCATATGCCCAAAGTCCTTCGAAAATAGAAAAAAGAGGTTTTTTATTATTAATATAAATATTTTTATATTTATATTAATATTTAATCCAATATTTAATTTATAAAATCACGTCAAATCATGGGCACCAATCTAAATTTATAATATGGAAAAGTCAAAGGTTGGATGGAGGGCGCACATACATATCGGGGATTAAAGTAACGAGGAGATTAATTATGTGAAGGCGAAAAACTACCGTGGTTTATTTGGTGGACACGTGTTTTTACGTGGAGCACATAGGAGGTAAAAGCAGTTTGGATTAAACCACTTTTAGCCCAAGCCCGATATAATAAATGCAAACATTTATCATATGTTTTATGTGAGGCATTTT
>ML818969.1:19444-46308 GCA_009831015.1 Picea engelmannii | reverse complement strand
TCACCCTAAAACTCTTAAACTTTTGCATGGTTTCCTGAGTTTAACGAGCTATTATCGCAAGTTTGTTAATAATTATGGAAAAATTGTGGCTCCTCTCACAAGATTCCTTAAAAATAATGCTTTCAGTTGGACTCCAGTAGCTGGCCAATCCTTCCAAGCCTTGAAATAAGCTATGTGAACTACTCCTGTACTAGCCCTACCTGACTTCACCAAGACCTTTGTTCTAGAATGTGATGCATCAAGGAGAGGAATTAGAGCAATCCTCATGCAAGATGGATGACCTTTGGCTTTCACTGGCAAAAAAATAGACCGACATTTGGGCCAATCAATTTATGAAAAGGAAATGTTGGATATTTTGCATGTAGTGGATCTCTAGCGCCTTTATCTATTGGGACAATGCTTCTAAATTAAAATGAATCATCAAATCCTTAAGTACTTCCTAGAACAACAACTTTCATCCATGGAGCAACAAAAATGGGTGACCAAGCTGTTTGGATATGATTATGAGATTGTTTACAAAAAGGGAAAAGAAAATGTGGTGGTTGATGCTCTTTCCAGAAAATATGAAGAAGAATGGTTCCTCTCTTCCCTCTCATTCATTGTCGTTGATTGGCTTCAGGATGTTTGACAGGAATGGTTCCAAGGCCCCAAAATTTCCAACCTAATCCAAAAAATTCAATAGGATCCCCAAGTCGCTCTAGGATACTCTTGGCACAATGAAGAGTTTCACTATAAAGGTCACTTGTATTTAAGCAAACATTCAACCTTTAAATCCAGCATGCAATGTGAAATAGGACGGTATGAAATAGGACATCCACACCTTTGTGGCTAAATGTGATATGTGTCCACGCAATAAGGGAGAGATTGTCAAACCTCTTGGTACAATCCAATCGCTTTTGCTTCCACCTACTATTTGGATGGATATTTCTATGGATTTCATTGTTGGCTTACCTAGATCAAGCAATAAGTCAGTGATCATGGTGGTAGTGGATCGTCTTTCCAAATATGCTCATTTATGTGCTCTTCAACCTCCATTCACAATGTCCACAATGGCTCAAAATTTTATGGATAATATCTTCAAATTCCATGGAATGCCTCATTCCATTGTTTCTGACCATGATTCCAATTTTTTTTAAGTAAAAAGCAGATCCTATTATATTAATACTTCAAAATTACACCATGACATGGAGGTGCCAACTATCCCGCCTGTGAAGGAAACCGAGACAGTTGGCCAGTCCAAATTAGCATTCAAACTCAAAACATTGTTTTTCCACCCTGCCCGGAGGAAACCAAGGTGCATGGCCAGTTTCAACAGTAGTCTGATAATGCCTATGCTATCGCTACCATGGCTATGAGCTAGAAGAGCTACAACTCTGATAAACATCAAAAAAGAGAAAGAGTTTTGAGAAATATTGAATAGGAGAACCTATTAACTGATGTCCTCGCGGTTTTCCTTCTCCTTGCCACGTCTAACAGGAATGGCATAGAGCTAAGCGTAGGTGGGGCATTGTTGCCGTGGGGTGGCGCTGGAGTAGGCGGTGTACAACATGTCCAGTCGTTGGTTAATGCGGACAACTCTGAAGATTTGGTTGTCCACCATGCTGCGAACCTCGAAAATCGGGTTCAGGTGCTCCGGGTGAAGAAGTGGTGGCGACTTTTTCTCATCATCCTCCTCTTGGTGTGCTTGCTGCTTTCGCTGCAGCTTCAATTCCTCGTTGCCTTCCGACAACTCTTCCTCTACCAGACAAGTGGCAAATTCCTCAATGGGAGCGTCACTGGGACCGTGTGCTTCTCGCGAGTGGGGAGGCAGTGCGTCTGCTCCAAAACACGCAGGGGGGTTCCAATTGTCTGGAACCATGAACATGCGACTTTCAGAAAAATCATGGGGGAGTTCCGCCAAAGGAATTTCCTCAAAATACGTTCTCGGGGGTGAATCGTTTTCTTTGGACTCCCTGGGTCTCTTTCTCTTGGCTAAAAACAAAGCTCGCTCAAAATTCTTATGCCTTTTCCGTCGTGAGACGGTCGTGTACCACCCTGCGCCTCTGTGGGGCCTTCCCCTTGCTCGTGGCATGGTGAGAACAAGGACGAGAGCCAGAACTTCCCCTATGTTGTTGTTCTCGCTCGGCTCTGTAATCTTCCAATGCATCCCAAAGCCACCGAGAAAGCTGATAAGGGAGAAAATGGTGGCTATAGCCATTAAGGCCATGGTCTTAATGCTCTGGTTGGCAGGTCTGCTCACGCAAGTGAGAGGCCTCATAAAAAGGTGGAGGCCGACTGAATTGATGCCCCTCATAACTAGCAAGGATATGAGGGTGGTTGGCCACCATTAATGGCCCCTCCTGGCACTACTCCACGTGCCCACCCTGCTCCGCCTGGCACCCCATCCGGGGGTTGGAAATCCTTGCTGGTGAGAGTTTGACATTGCTTTGATATGTCTGAAGCTTCAGAGCTGCGTGCTTCCCAGTATATCTGTTCGAGTTCCCTGGAAACTCCTTCGTTTCCCAGGCAGTCAACCACTCTGTTTGCCCCTCTCTTTACATGAGAAGGGGTTATACAGAGGTTGGCCCTAAGGAGGCTTTTGAAGTTCTCGAGCATCCCGGAGAGTCGCCAGCTGAGAGAGATTTTCTGTGGGATTTCCCCATGGAGGATTTTAGTGATCAGCTGGATAACGATTTCTCAGTCACCCTCCAAGATAATCCTACAACTGTGTAGGGCTACTGCGATTCGAAGACCTTGCAGTAGGCCGATTAGCTCCACTGCATTGTTTGTAGTCTCCCCCAGATAGCCTGCTGTTAGGATTAGGATTTCCCCTTTGGGGTTCCTGATTACAGCTCCATAGCCGACTGGTCCTAGGTTTCCCTTTGAAGCTCCGTCAAAGTTAATCTTTATGAATCCTGTTGGAGGAGGGGTCCAGGTGGTTGGACTGATGTTTTGGTGCTTAGGTGCTCTGATTACCAACGAGTCAATTAATCTGAGTTGCCACCTTTGTAGAGTACATAGTTCCTTCTGGTTACATTCCTTGTGATTTGGTTGCCAGTTCTTTCTTCTAAGTGTTTCCTTGATGAGCATGGCAATTTTTCCCCAAGTTAATTCTGGAGTGGATTCCATGGAGTGGAAGATGCATTTATTTCACTCCTTCCAGATTTGCCAAAGAATAAACCCTGGGAGGAGTTGCCAGATGTAATTCAGTATGGGGTTGTTGTAAGTGATTGAGTCCCAGTTTTCAATAGTGTCTCTGATGCTACCTCTATTTTGGTTGGATCTGCACATTATTTGAGCTCCCTGGTCCCAGATAGATTGGCTATAATGGCAGTCATTGAAAAGATGCTCTTTGGTCTCCTCTTGGTGTTGACATAAGATGCAAATTGAGGGCCCAATGCAGACTCTTCTCCTGAGATTATCCCATGTTAGAATTCTTTTATGGACAATTAACTAGAGGAAGGTGGAAACCTTTGGCCATAGTGCCTTGTTCCAGATTTTGTTCCAAATATTGTCCTTTTCCTGATTGTGGTAATTGCCTTGTAAGTAGTAGGCTTCTTTGACCGAAAAATTACCAGTTGTGGAGTGTCCCCATCTGAGGATGTCTGGGCCTTCTCTATTGGGGATTTTCCTGTGTCTTGCATGGTGGTGCCAGGCTGATAGATTTAAGTCATATGGGACTCTTAATTCCTGGCTAGAGGTCTTCCATTGTCGCCACTGCTGTCTTTGTTCGAGGGGTTTCCATAGATCTTTTACCTTGAGTGGAGGATCTTGATTAAGAGCCTATTAGAGGGGTCTTAGCTCTGCCAAATCATTTAGAGGTCTAAGTTGTTTCCACGAGTCTTGCCAAAACATTGTGCTTTCTCCATTGCGGATCTCCCAAAAGGCATGCTTCTGTATTAGGTCCCTGTTTTGCCAGGCTATGTTCCAAATGTTTGAGCCCTGTATTCGGACATTGTGCCTGATCAGTTGGTCAGTTTGCATGGAGGGAGTGTATTTTTTCTTCCAGATTTATGCCCATAGGGCATCTGGTGTTTTCATCCATCTCCACAACATCTTGGCTCCCATTATCTGGTTGAGCTTCCCTGGGTCTTGGAGTCCAAGGCCGCCCATTCTTTTTGGTGCACAGACCTTATCCCAACCTACCAATGCCCATTTCTTGTTGGGCTGTAGGCCTTGCCAAAGGAAACTTCTCTGGAGGTTTCTGGCAGCTTTGATGATTTGCTTGGGAGATGCTAGGGCGGTAAAGAGATAAGTGGGTAGGGTTTGTAGGAACGATTTTAGCAGGACCAATCTGGCTGCGATATTTAGTGGTCTGAAGGTCCAGTTGGCCAACCTATTTGAGATAGAGAGGAGGAGGCTATTCCAGGAGATGGATTTAGCTGGTGCTCCTGTGAGAGGAATGCCTAGGTAATTGGACGGAAGGGAGCTCTTGGGGATGCCCAGGAGTTTGGAGATATGTGATTGAACCACAGCTGGAGTGTTGAAAAAGAAGAGCTTGGATTTGTCTAGGTTCAACGTCAAGCCTGAGGCTTCTGTAAAATCAGAGAGGATGGAGTTGAGCTTGTTGGCTTCTCGAGCAGTGGGGGAATTCATGAGAAGGGTGTCATCAACAAATTGACTGTGTGAGGGAGCCGGCTGAATGTTATGCAAGGGTAGGCCTTTGAGGGAGCCTTCTAGAACCGCTGATTTGATGTAGCGGCCCAAGCCTTCCACAATGAGTACAAAAAGGAAGGGCGATAATGGGTCGCCTTGCCTAATACCTCTGGAGGGAGAGAAGGGTCGAGAAGGGACTCCATTGACAAGGATAGAGAAGAAGGCCGAAGAGGTGAGGTTCAAAATCCAGTTTACCCAAATTTGGTCAAAACCAAAAGAATTTAAGATGGCTCTGAGGTATTGCCAGCTGGCTTTATCAAAAGCTTTTGAGAGATCAAGTTTGATTAACATACCTAGAGTTTTTGTTGATTTGAGAGAGTCAATCACCTCATGTGCTATAATGACGCTGTCCATAATTTGTCTTCCTTCTACATATCCAGCTTGTTCCTTGGAGATGACATAGGGCAGTATTGGCTTGAGGCAATTTGCGATCACCTTTGTAATGATCTTATAAATTACGTTACATAAGGCAATGGGCCTAAACTATTTGGGATGTGTGACTCTTTCCTCCTTTGGAATGAGAGTGAGGAAGGTTGCATTGAGAGCCTGGAGAACTTGGCCCGACATTCATGATTCCTCTACGACCTCCCATACTTCCTTCCTTATTATGTCCCAGCAGTGATGGAAGAAGTCAAAGGTGAAGCCATCTGGGCCTGGAGATTTTCCTGGGGGCATAGCTTTTGCTGCTTGGTCCACTTCCTCCTGAGTGATTTGCCTCATGAGAGTTGCATTCTGTTCAGGGGTTACCAAGGAGGGTATGTGACTGGTGACTCGAGTGATGGCTTCATTTCAATTCGCCTTAGTTTCCGTAAGGAGCTTCTGGTAGTACCTGTTGATCTCCTCTTCAATTTGGGTGTGTTCTCTGATCAGGTTACCCTATTCATTCTCTAGATAGGTTATTCTATTGATGTGGCATCGGTGTATCATGTTTCTGTGGAAGAATTTTGTGTTCTTTTCCCCCTCTTTGAGCCATTGTACCCTGGATTTCTGCCTCCATAATATCTCCTCTTATTTTCTTCTTTCCTCCAGCTGCACTTGCAGTTCCTCCTCCTCCTTCATGAGCTCAGCAGTTCAAGTTCCTGAGATGAAAGTTCTTTGTATCTCATCCAACTTGTTCTCTGTGTCCTTAATGCTTTGGAATATATTGCCAAAAGTGTTTCTGTTCCAGTGCTTTAGCATTTGCTTGAAATTTTTGAGCCTTTGTTGGAATCTGTACATATTGGTGCCATGGTCTACTTCGGCTTGAGCCCACCAAGTTTTTGCGAGCTGTTGGAAATCTGGGTGTGTAAGCCAAAATTTCTCAAACCGAAATGGTTTAAATTTAGGTGCTGCCTCTATTGCCAGCTGGAGGGCTATTGGCCAGTGGTCAGATCCAGCTTTGGGGAGAATAAGGATTTCCATGCAGAGGTCTCTTTCAATCAATTCCTCCGCCACAAGAAAGCGATCTAATCGGCAGGCTACGTGCTAGTTTCCTGACCTGCGGTTGGACCACGTGGAGGTGCCATTGTTGTTCTCTATATATACTAACTTTAGCTGTTCAGAAAGAGTTTTGAACTTACCACTATCTTGCTCGAGTCTTTTGCTCCCTCCTGTTTTCTCCTCCAGTGACATGATCATGTTGAAGTCGCCTCCTATGATCCAGTTAGGTGTGGTTTCCAAAGGTTTTATAAGAGCCAACCTTTCCATGAATTTGATTTTTTCCAGATGCCCTTGGGGTCCATAATCGTTGGTGATGGTTCCCTCCTAATTCGAGCCTGTGACTTCAAAGTGAGTTGATAAGGTGCTTATAGTGGAAAAGGGTCCACTGAGAGTGGTGTTGCTTGGGTTCCACAGTATGGCCAGACCTCCCGAGGCTCCCAAGGAGTCTGTTTGGATGGAGTTGCAGCCTTTCCATATGCGTTGAAAGATGGTTTTGGCCTCCATTCCTGCACATTTTGTTTCTTGTAACATTAGAATATCTGGGCTTTCAGCTTTGATGCAGTCCCTGAGAGCCCTTTGCTTGGATCTGTCGTTGAGTCATCTAATGTTCCAAGTGATGATCTTCATCATTATGAGGGTGGGTGTGGGTGGAGGTATCCCTCCGAGAGCTTATGTATCTGACGTGAGTTGATCATGAGATTGCCGACTTCTTTGATTAGTTGATGTACTGGTTTTCGCCCCCTTCTTTTGTTCTCGCGCTGTATTTTTTTTTGAGCCTGAGCCTGATTCTATGGCTATGCCTAAGCGTGTTGTGGATCCTGCTGTTGAATCTAGAAAGACCTTGTGTACCTTTCTAAGTTGCTTTTTAGGGAGGGCTTGTAGATCCTTCTGATTGAGAGCTTCCTCAAGTTTTTCAAGGTCAATACCTGCTAATTCTTGGGTGTCCATCTGCATTAGGGTGTCTCCGTCTCCATCTCCTTTTTCGTTTGCATGGATCTCTTTATTTGGGCCAGAGGAGGAGGGTGTAAGGTTCTGGTCTTTGCCCTTCTACAACCCTTCGTGTGGATCTTGGATTTCCTCATCCTCTAGTAGCTGGCTCAGTATGTCGTATGCATTCCTGGTCAAGATCTTAGGTTTGGGGTCAAGTATTTGCCTGCTGGGAGGATTTTTCTTCCTGGTCTAGACCATGGTGAAGACGTCTTTTTGCAGGTTTTCACTGGCTTTGGAAGATTGCTTATTGAGTGGGCAGTCCCAGAACAGGTGACCATGTTCATGGCATTTTCTACACCTGAAAGGGATGTGTTCGTAGTCGAGGGTTTGTGACTAGTCTTCATCCTGATACTCCAGCATTACTGCCCCTGGTAAAGCCTTAGCTATGTTCATGTAAACACATATTCGAGCGTATGAGGTGTATTTCCACTGCCTTGTGGCTTCTGAGGCTTTGACATATTGGCCGATTGTGTTGCCTATTCCCATGAGAATCTCCTCCAACCAGAACTCCTGCGAAAGGGAATAGAGGCAGATCTAGACAGGTGCCATTGTGAAATCCTCCTTGTTTGGGATGAAGCGCTCTGTCCAGAATCTTAGGAATAGCCCTGCCGAGTTGTAGAAATATGGGTCGTTCTCAAAGATGTGATCTCTGTCTTCTGGGTTATATAATATGATTGTGAAGAAGCCTTTGGAGCTGACTGAACTTCATAGTCACCCTTAGGGTTCCACCAATGTTTGATCCATTTGTTCAAATCCCTTTTGGATGGCTAGAGTCCCAGAAATTTGTTGATGAGGGCATGTTCTTGCATAAACTGGGTGTGTTCCCCTACCCTTGTTGATCTTATAATGTATCTTGGGGATTTTTCCATTTGCGGGATGCATTTGTCGGGCTCCCATCTGCGAGGTGCTTTTGGATGGGACGTGCTGGCCTCTGTCTCCATTTCCTTGCTGAATCCCTATTCTCTGGCGAGGATTTGTTCATGGATCTATTGTGGTGGCTCAAACGACAGTCGTTTTTCCCTTGTTCTTGATCTATCATTGGCTGTGATGTTGCTATACGAGGGGGTTCCCCCCCCCTCTTCGTCATTCATGCTGACAGGTCAGAGCTAGTGTCTGCCTATGCTGGATCTGTGCTGGTGTGTTGCTGCGGTGGATCCTGATTCAGTCATGTAGCGACTTACATAGGCGTAGAGCTAGGGTTTCTCAACCGAGTTTCTACCATGATTCCACTTTTACTAGCAATTTTTGGCAAGAATTATTCAGCTTCCAGGGAACTCAATTGCATCTCAGCACATCCTATCATCCCCATACTGATGGCCAAACATAAGCATTCAACAAGTGTTTGGAAAAATATTTGAGGTATTTTGCATCTAATAGACAACATTAGTGGGTTCAATGGTTACCCCTAGTTGAATGGTGGTACAACGCCTCTTACCATACTGCCACTCGCATGACTCCTTTTGAATCATTTGATGGCCAAAATCCACCATCAGTTATCCCATACATGTCGGGTGCATCTAAGGTTCAGGAGGTTGACCGAAATATTACAGTCTGCATGACCATTCTCCATACTCTCAAAGAAAATTTGGTATTGGCTAAAAACTACATGAAGCAACAGGCAAATTAGGGTCGTTTTGAACGTCAATTTTTTGAAGGGGACTGGGTGTTTCTTCATCTCCAACTATACAAGTAGACTTAACTAAAATCCCAACAGTTTCAAAAACTTGCACCAAAATTTTATGGTCCTTATACTATTCTCAAAAACGTGGGGCTAGTGGCCTATCAGTTAGCTTTTCCTAGCCAATCCAAGCTACATCCTATTTTTCATGTCTCATTCTTGAAGAAAGTAATTGGCACCAAATTCCACACCCATACTATCCTACCAAAGTTGGATGAAGAAGGTTCCATTTGGTTGCAACTACAAGTTGTATTGGACCAGCAAAAGCGTTGTCTCTATTAGTGCACCATCCAAAAAGTTTTGGTTCATTGGAAGAATACTCCACCAGAGGATGACACTTGGGAACCAACTACCATTCTTCAAGAGTTTCCTCATCTTAAGTCTTGAGGACAAGGATATTTTTCAAGGGGGGGGGGGTGGGGGGGGTGCATGTTAGGGACCTAACCCCTCACATAAATAGAATAATATATTTTCCATGTAATAAAGGCCGGCATTAGTTAATAAGGCCTAAATATATTTTCCATGTAATAAAGAATGACATTAGTTAATAAGGCCTATTTAATAAATGTGAACAAGTCAATGTAAGAAGACCTAATAGAAGCTTCCTCTTCTAGAAAGATCTTCCTCTAGAATGTTTTTTACAAGATAGAATTATTATAAATAAGAGTAAGTGGCATGAGGAATCTTGTCTTGATAATTCCTTTAATAGAGCCCTGCTCTGCTGGAGGTTTCCCCCTTGAAGAGACAAGTGGACATTGTTTTATTTGAATAAAGCTATTATTTATGGTATTTTTCTTCTCAATATTTTGTTGTTCCATTGAAACATGCTAAATATTCTTTTTTTTTTTCTGCATATTATATTACATATGGTACCTTACACCATCTAATGTATTCTCAATGCTTGATGCACTAGAGTAGAGTTTTAAGGTTATAAATAGAGTAAAATGTAAACTGAAATGTAATAGAAAATTAAAGGCAATGCATAAGATAAAATTGACTACAAAATTAATCTCTCATGGGATAAAGAGTGTCCCATAATAAGGATTTTTTCTCAACCTCATAGGTTAAAAAAGATCATGTAAGGTCTCTTGCAATACCCACTGAGTGTGCACACTCCTTGGGTAGATTCAGAGATGAGTTGGTAAAAGAGCACAAGGAAGATGTGATTGGTTGGGAAAGTACTTGTCTTATAAGCGTGGGAAGGAGCACCTTGGGCTCATGATGGTGATGTGAAGACCCAAGGGGGAATGCTCCTCCCTTACCTTGTGACAGAGAATGTAGACTCAGGTTGTGTTTGGGAAAGGATGGGGTGACTTGGACGTATTCCCAAGGAGTGGACCCACCTAATATTGGCAACAAGGGCACATTGGAGAGTTTGGATGACCCCATTAGCACACCCATGGAGATTCACGTCCCACGGCATAAGGAAGAACACATGGCAAGGTGTGTGCACCCAAGGATGGGGTGCGCCGGTCCAAAAAGACATGAAGGTTCACAATTGCACAAGTTCGTGGGTGCACCGTTCCACAAAGGGTCACGTCAATTCGTTTAGGTGCACTGGTCCACAAAGGTGTGCAACACACAAAGGACATGATGGTTTGTGAATGGAGATGGTTGGAGCCCATATAAGAGCGCAAGGTGAATGAACCAAGGACAAAATAAGGACACAAGGCATGAGACATAGAATGGTTAGATATGAGGTGGGCACACAACTAGGGAACACCATAGACCAAGGAAAGAAGGTGTCACAGACGAGTCTTGGTGTCACAAATTTGTGAAGTGTGGACAATTATGTTGTATGGGGTGAGTCGTGAGACTCTACCCATGTTTTTAATTGGGACATTAGCACCCTCTCTGCATTGTGTTGTATTTTATTTAATCTTTTTCATATTATAATAAACCAAGCTAGGTGTTAAGCATCGCCAGTGTTGCCCACACTATATCTATGTCTCTTGGCTTTTACATGTTTTTCCATTGTATGCCAGAATGAATAAGTGTTAAGAATGTTAAAAAATTGTCTAAGTATACAAGTGAGTTGCACAGACTAGGAGTATGACTCGCGCATAGCCTATAATAGAGTATGGGTATGCTCTAGGTGAAGAGGCATAGGTTAGGTAAAGTATCCTTGGTCGATCCAAGATGCCAAGTGAGAATTGTTGCGATGCCACAAGTCCACAAGATGTCGAGGTTGGACTTTGATAGAACTCTTGGTGATCCAGGGGGATCCAAAATGCTCACAAAGGTCTAAGAAGATCCAGAACGTTCATAGAGGTCCAGGAGGATCCTGAAATGCTCAAAATTTGATCATCTCAAATGTTCTAAAAAAATGACTTCATTTCATAGAGCTCGGAGAAATATTTCCAACAGTGCAAAAATCAACTCAAACAGAGTTCGTATGCAAAAGTTATAGCTATTCAAAGTTGTGGTCAAATAGGGAAAAAGTCAAAGTCAAGGTGACATGTGTCACCACTAAAAGGGTGATACATGGCATGACCATACATCTCGTACGATGCTGACATGGAAACACCACAAGATGCCACATGGAATACCATGCAGTTGACTGGGAAGGTGACAAGGGAACAAACAACACAAGTGGTCCAATTAACATTCAACACGTGGCAAGGTTGGCACAAGTGGACCAATGAGACACTGCCACATGGCATCCTCCCATTGGCCCTTTATGGTTTTGGTTTATCAAAATGATGGTGGATCAACAAGGATTGAACCTGTGGCCTCATGCAAGCAATGGCAATGACTTACCATTACACCACACAATTGTCACTTAACCATATGTGGCATCATATATATTTAAGGTTGTTTAAATGTATAGTCAACTAGAAAAATAGCCGAGGGATAAGCCCTTGACCCATGGTATATATGTATTCCAATGTAACCATAACCCAAAGTTCATGGGATAAAAAACATATGCCAACGAACAACAACAAACCATATCATATAATTTAAAATCGTGTGCCAAAGGGGGAGAGGTCGGTAAGGATCTAACCCATAACCTCCTCCCGCCTAACACAGTGCCTTAACCATTGCGTCATGCACACTGCTTTTGGAGGAGATTTTGCGCAGATAGTTTTTAATGCGGATGCCACCAGTTACCCCAGGTACAGACCTTGGTTGGGTTCGTGCCCTATTTAATACCAATCCTGAATCCCGAGACAGACACACATTATTAGCGTGCAGTAGACAGACCCAAGGTTAATCATCTATATACCAATAAAACCCTTAGACATCAACCCTTTCATCTTGAAGAGAAAGTGAAGTATCAACTGAGGCATCTAGAGGGGCTATAGGAACCAGGGTCTTGCAGTGATGAGGGGAAGTGAGACATTCTTCATTTTCTTACTACCATTTACTCATGCGCGCAACTCCCATTACTTAACAATTACTTAACATTCAACATATTCTATGTGCGACATTCTCCCACTTAACATTCATTCAATTACTAGATACTTCAGTGCACGACATTTTAACATCATATATGAACAATACATTCAACATATATCATCATTGCACCATAACATTAAACATCATAAAATGCAAAGACAACACATCACAACACACAAGTTTAACGTGGTTCACCGGGCTACGTCCATAACGACTAGATTCTTTGATTAGTCGTTGATAATTCCCTTACAGTTACACACTGATCTACAAAATATGTAACAATAACATTACCCAAACCTGCCTAGCCATTTTGCCGTAGTGTGAGCTTCACTTCTTAGTCATGCCTCAAAATTCTTCCTTCGCTCGACTCAACTTACCCAACAAACATTAAGACCTTATCCTATGTTGAACCCCTCTACCGAAAAACCCTTTACATATTTATAGAACAAAAAAGGGCTAAGCCCTTTACAAAGTGGACAAAAATGTCCCCAAAATCCTAACGGTCTATAACTGTTTTCTACCTTTTTTCGCGTTGCTCCATCACACATATTGTTGTTGCGTGCTTTGAATCCTTAAAGTATGCTCCTGTCACATGCTCTGGTCCATATTTTGAATGTCTTTTATTCTTTGAATACTTCTGGCGCAGATCCCAAAACTTTACCAAAATTCCTATCCAACATATCCTCAACACTCACTTGTGGCTCATTCCTAGCCACTCAAGCCTTCTTCTAGTGCACCATGAATTTTTCGAAGGTCTCTTTCATTGTCGTGACCTTTTCCTTGACCTCTAGTTCCTTCTGAAAAATTTGGTCAACTGTTTCTGCAGTGATGTGAGCCTGCCTCTTTTTGTCACCTTCATCAGTTGCATGTTTGATGATTCCTTAAGTTTCTTCTAAGGTCTCTATCACTCGGTATTCTTCCTCTTGCAATTCTTCTATTTGTTGTGCATGAGCCTACTTCTTCGCCCTGAGCTGATTCATTTCAGAATACAAGTTTATGTTCTCATTCATCGTAGTTACCACCTTAGCTGGTGGTAATGTGCCCATCACGTCTATGATTTTTTACGCATTTTCTTGCACCGCTTGGATCTTCTGACGGATTTCCTGTTGCTCCTTATCCTCACCAAGTTGTTTCCAAATTCCCATAGTCTCTGTATACAGTTGAGAACAGTATACTCCTAGAGTCTTTATACTTTCTACCATTTTTGTCACGGTTTGATCCCTCATCACCCTCTCTTTAGGTGGATTTCTTGGTGTCACGCATGATTCTAAATCAACTATTCGTGCACGGAATCCATGAGTGGCTTCACTTATCTTCGTGACTTAATATTCCATCGGGGCCTCCTTCTCTATCTACGTCTCTATGATTTCTTCATATACCTTCTCGAATGCCTGTTGCCTTCATTCTACCTTCTATGCGGCCTCATCACACTCCTATTTAACTTTGATGCACTCTGTCTCTAACTTGACATTTTCTGCCATAACCTTCACTAACTCGCTAGATGTATTCTCTGCATGCACGTTCATCTCTTACATTGCACTCATCTGTAATTCCTACAATACATCTAGTGGCAGTTGTGATAGCACTAATTCAATGTGACCTAGTGCCCTGGCCTATTCTTTCCTTTCTATTGTGGGGAACTCGACTTCCCCTGTCACTAGCTTAATCAATATTCGTTCTCCTACAAATGTTAAGGACTAGGATATTTTTGGCCTTGCCTCTCCAGTTTTGGTGGTGATTGTTGTTGGTTCCTCCTTCGTCTGTCACCTTGACACAATGTTTGTTGCTTCTAATAGTTGTCATGGAAATTATGTCATCTATTCATGCATGCATCTGTTAATCTCTTCTTCTTGTTGTGTTGCGTGTTGAAAGGCATCGTCAGTGACTTATTTTACTTGGTCACCTATCTTCTCCAAATATTCCTCTGTCAAATCCTGGATAGCCACTTCCTTAACAGATTTGTGCTTCGGTCATTGTTTTCTGGATCTCCATGTCTCTAGCTCTTTTCTCTTCCTATCATTGTGTGGTGCTATCTGTTGAGTTGTTTCCTTTGGGACCTTTCCTATGTCCTAGTCATCTCCTTCTTCTTTATCCTCATCGACCTCATGTATTTTAGGTTTTTATTCTCTGATGGCCCTATCTCTGTTGGTGGAATCTTCCACTCATATTCCCAATTAACCATAATGTGGCCTATCTCCTCTTCTGTTAATTTGTATTGTGTTGGAATCCACTTCTGATTTGGGTCCTTCTTGGCTTGTACATGCATGTGGTGATGCCCTACCTTAAAGCATGCCACTTCCTTATATGTCTCAACCACTTGAGGGGGTATGCATGGTGTCATTTGGATGTTGTATTTGATAGTTTTCTTATAAATATAAAATGTGACATTAATGTCCATTTTTCGTGCCTTATGTGTCGTATACCAAAGGTTCTGATACTGTGAAGCTAAACAAGGCTTCTCTGTGACTCCCAAAAATTGACTTTCATATGGCTCCCTCCCAGCCAATAACACTATTAGGATAAATAACCAGGCATAATGGAACTTGTTCCCCCTATCTCATGCTTCCTCATAATCAATAAAAAATTGGTTCAATAAGAATGTCACCTAGTTCATTTGGACGCCTTATACACATCGTTTTGCAGTTGTTATCACTGTTGTTGGCACTTGATCATTTCTGCATTTCCTCAACAACTTATAGGCTAAGGCTTGTGTTGAAAACCTTACTTTCGGGTCGCATATGCTAGTGACGTACAAACCACATTGTCCACAAAAAGTATGGAATTTTTCCTTCATGCTCTCAGTGAGATTTTTCTCATTCTTCTTATCGAAAAATATGGGTCCTCCCCCTGCGACAGAAGACCGGTGATGTGCATTATCAAATCTGTATCAATGGATACTGGCCTATCGAGCCACATGTATCCTCCATGCACACAACTTAGCATCGTTTTTACACACACAATGTGATCCATATTATTTTGAGAACGAAATGAAGGCGGAAATATAATAAGCAAATACACAGATATATTGCTAGAAACAAAGTGATATAATAATGCACATTTTTTTATTAAAGATGGAAATGTACATAAACTGTAAAAATACAGAGTGAATGACTCGTTAGAATGGTGGCAGATTATCTTTGAGAAGAGATGTGATGGCTACGATAATTCACAAGAATATGATGATTTTTACAATGAGGCTCCAAAATCCCTTTTTAACATAAATAAAATCTAAAACCCTAACACCGAAAGATGAAACGCCAAAAGGTTTGCAGGCCTCGATGGGGGTAGTTGATACGTCAACTTCCCAAGGGCATAACGTTTTCATATGATCTTCGTTTGGGGTGCACGATAGCTTGTTGGAAAGATATATCTGAGGAATACACATTTTTCTATCACACTCTGGCTAATGTCAATAGTGTGATTATGGCAGGACCAAAAATCATTGTTTAGGGCCTCAAAACGACCCTAGAAGTTTAAGACCTGAAAATATATAGAAAATTTTCCAAGGTGGAAACCCCTGTTTTGAGCCAGCAGAATAGGTGGGTGGCCACCAATTTCTGCCTGGATCACATTGATCTCTTGGATTTGCCCAAAATGGGGTATATTGAACAGGTTTATAAGACCTTCTTTCTACAACCCTACAACCCACACTTATGGTTCTATGACTATCATATGAGTGTCGACACGAATATACTTCCTCAGGAACTTGTTGGGTACTAACTTTGGAAACTTCTTCTCATTGATGATGTCATGGTATGCATAATTTAATGTAGGTATCAAACCTATCATTTCCCTTTCTATAATTACTCCTTCTGGAATCGGTGGATCCACGAGTGGATACTTTGCATCCCTCTATAAATGGACCTATTTTTATTATGGATTTATCGACGGGATATAATCCCCATGGAATATTGATTATAAGGATGATGCCTCCTTTTTTCTTCAACTACCAGTGGCATTGTAGGATGATGGTGTGGTTTCTTCAATATTGACGCTGATGTCGTTGCTGCCTTAGGTGGTGCCATCTTCCTCTGCGACACTGGTCTCAACTTCCAACTAGTTTTGGAGCTCGGTTCTGAACTTTGACTCTATAACTTCGGCTCTTTGGATCTGTAATTTCGACTGTCTATGTGAATTTTGAATGACAATAAACTTCCTCCATCAACCCTTTGCTTTATTTTATACTTCCTTGCTAGTTGTAGCTTCACATCAAACCTAAAATTTCCATATAATACACTATATGTTGGAATTGATTACCTACTTAAATTTTCCATTACTCTGTATCTTCAGTGAATTCTCCGTTTGATTTTGCAATCTATCAAGATCTTCTACATTTAATGTTACATGGCACCACTACTTTACTGGAATGGTAACTCTTTATTTCACGTCCCATCATGGATTGTCTTAAATTCCCTTATCTATCACCTTCACAGTCTCTTCTCTCTGTGCAATCTCTTCCCTCTATACAATCTCTTCTTTTTGTGCGATATTTCTTCCTTCATCTATGCATTCTTCTGTTGAAAATACTGAGAGGGGGGGGGGGGTGAATCAGTATTTAGAGCTATCAATAATTTTTAACTTTTCTTTCACTGAAAAATCTTAGTCTACTTTAGAGCAATCAGTTGTTGTATATTCTTATGAAAACAGTAGTGGATCCAGAGAGCTTATTATGGATTTCTTCATTTATCGGATGTCTTTTAACCAATAATTCAACAACATAAACTAACACAGATGAATAACACACATGAACACCAGGATTTAAGGTGGAAACCCAGATCGGGAGAAAACCACCGCTGCTGTTGTCTCTGTCTTCAATGATTATTAATAAGAAAACATTCTACAACAATGNCATATGTCCATTACTCATGACCACAACCTAACCCCGTCGGGGCTACGGGGTTTGTGATGCATCAATGCATTCACCCGGTGATTCCCGATCGTCCAAATCCCGACGCTCCATTCGTATGCTAACAGCTGGCCTCTACTACGCCTTTGTCCTCCTTCGCTGCTGTGCTGACAGCTGTACCCCACTCATCGAGATTTCGCGGATCGCGATTTCGACATGCACAAAACCTTTATGCCCGGGATCTCCGATATCCCGATTTCCGATTAGCCGATGAACAACCTCCTGTCGGTCTTTCACCGATGGCACCAATCTCTGCCACGCGTCCTCTCAGATGGACGGTCCCGATTGTATCGAGATTTCGGGACTTCCGATGTCCTGTTTCTTTTGACCTTGAGAACTCTGATTCCCCGATCAGCGATATGCCGACTTGCTCCTGATTTCCGACACTTGTCCCTCAATTGGACGGTCTCGATACCTTCGGGATTTCGGGACTTTCGATCTCTCGTTCCCTTCGACCTCAGGAACTCTGATTTCCCGATGTCCGATATGCCGACGGTGCCTTGATCTTCGACACCTGTCCCTCAGATGGACGGTCCCGATCATCGATGCCTCTATTGACGTCACACGTGGTTTGACACGTGTTAGATCCTGCCATGTGTCACTCTGATTCGTGACTTTTATGTGCCTGAAGTGTTGAATCTGCCTGACACCTGTGATTCCCTGGTTGTGCCACTTGTCCCTTTGCTGACGTGGTCTGCTTTCTTGAGTTGAATCAACAGTTCAGATGCAATCTTGGCCCAACGGCTGCGATTACATCGCGAAATCGCATATCGCGATTTTGGGGTTTTCGTTGTCATTGTTCACGAGACTCGTGAATCTCCGATTCCCGATTCTCCGATGGAGCCTCCTGTCTACATGTGGATGATCACGATCTCTGCTTGGTTTAACGGCTGTGATCAGTTCGCGAAATCGCATATCGCGATTTCGGAGTTTTCAATGTCGAATGAATTGGACACTGCAAAGTCCCGATCCCCGATTCTCCGATGACTTATCTTCCTCACACCTTTTGTAGATCTGACGGCTGTCGGGTTTTTCGAGTGAGATCCGACGGCTCTCGGTCTCTTTCCTATACTCCTTGCCCGTATAAGAGCGCTATGCCTCCTGAGCTTATTCTCCTCGAATCCTTAAAGAGTTTTATCCTTCTTATCTCCGTTGTTGCCATCAATGACAACAACCATCAATACATTCGTTGCTTGTTCAATATTTGTCAACATCTTCTACCTTCATCTTTATCTTCCATGAAATTTTCCTTCTTTTCCTCTAACCTGCTAACCTTAACTTCTTGGACTTCTAAACTTTCGTCTTCTTCCCTGAACTATTTTCATAATTTTTCCTATTTTATTTGTTTTTTCTTTCTTTTTCTACCTTTTCTTGTTATAGTACACTATCATACAAGTTATTCTGTGTATCTCCCCTAGTGCATGGAAGGATGACTGTCTCTGTACAGTTTTAGTCAACTCCCATTCACTAGTCCTTCTGCGACTTGTCCATCCAACTATTCTAACTGAACAACACATGCATCAGTCACATATATGATCATGTATGGCCCTAACCAATGCTTCCTAAAATTTCCTAGGTTCTATAAGAACTTACTATCATAGAGAAGTACTAGATCTCATGTCTGAAACTTCTTTTTCTTGATGTTTCTATCATGCCATGCTTTTTCTCGTTCCTTCTGTACTTGTTGATGGAACCCTACAATAAATCGATATTCTTCTAACACTAGTAACTATGATAGTCTTTCTTTTACTACGTCAGAATGCATAAGGTATTGTATCGCATCAATGCACATAATTGGTACAAGAAACTTCATGGGCATGACTACTTCCTGACCATATGCTAATATAAAGGGTGTCTATCCAGTTAAATTTTTTCATGTAGTTCTATAATCCCAAATCACTGCAGGGATCCTTAAATCCTAGTCATCCCATCCTATGTTTCACACCTTGGTCAATGCATTCTCCAGTATCTTATTAAAGGCCTCCATAGTTCCATTAGATTGCAAGTGATATGGAGTGCTCTTTTGATGCTGAATTTGAATCTCTTCTACCAATGCTGCAATTGTCTTGTTCAAAAAGTGATTCCCATGGTATCTCATCAGTACTTTAGGACACCCAAACCTTGTAACTATATTCTCAAATAAGAATTATGCAGCTATATTCATGCTACAATATGTAATTGGTTCTGCATCTACCAATCTTGTTAAGTAGTCTGTCGTAGTAATTATGTACTTGGCTCCTGTTCTCCTCCCTGGTGGATTAATTGGTCTGACAAAATCCACTTCCCATTTTTCAAATGTATGCAAGGTAACTTGTGGATTCAAAGAAATCTCATCCCTTCACAATGGTCTTCCTACTCTCTGGAAAACATCGCAGCTCTGACAATATTCCTTCATGTCCTTATGGAGGGTGGGCCACTGTATCCCTGCATGTAATATCATATGTGTTGTATCCTTTCCTGCATAATTCCACCATTCTCCTCTATGAGGATCATAAACCTCTCATTCTCTAGCACACATCGTTGCAATATCCCATCTACACCCAACTTGTATAAATTTCTTGCAATCAACTAATAATCTTTTTCTTTAACCACTAGCTAATTCTTCTATTCTACTCTCATATCGGATGGAGCCACTCATGTGCTGAAATATTGGAAAATTAATGCAAAATGGTCGTCTACCATTTGAACTGAGAATAAATGTGCATCTGATAAACTATCATGTATGTTCCCTATGTCTTCTCATGTCATTATCCACGACCAACGATCTTGTCCTACATGCAGTTTCTCTAGCTTCACAATAACTTCGAAATCATACTCAAAGAACAACAATAACCATTTGCAGATTCTCCCACCCAACACTAGCATGTTCACTAGATATCTGAGTGCAGAGTGGTCTGTATACATCTTGAAATGGGACCCCAACAAATATTTTCTGAAATTATGCAAGGCATAAACCATTGCCAAGCCTTCCCTTTCTGTCGTCATGTAATTCTTCTCAGCAGTTGACAACTTCCTGCTAGCGAAAGAAATTGGATGATCTAACTCTCCCTCTCCTAGATGGGATAACACTGTGCCTAGCACTATCGATGATGCATCTACATGAACGTGAAACTCTTTCTACCAATCCAAGAGCAACATAATGGGTGTAGTTACTAAATTTTGTTTCAATATGTCTAGACCCTTTTGACGGTCTTCATTCCACTGAAACTTAGCTTCTTTTTTCAACAACTTCTCCATTGGAGATGTAATCTGTGCATAACCTTTAATAAATTTCCTATAATATCCGGTATGACCCAAATTTGTTCTCAACTGCCTGACTGATTCAGGCGGTGTAAAATTAACAATTACTTCTATATTGGCAGGATCAACTAACAAACCTTGCTTGCATACCACATGACCTAACAATATCCCAAACGGTGCACAAAAAATACATTTCTTCAAATTTAATGAAATATGATATTGTATACATTTATTAATCATCAACATTAGAGTTTCTCTATGGTCATTCAATAGGATAAAGATAATCCAATCATATAAGTACACTTCAAGAAACTTATGAGTAAACGCCTTAAAGGCTACGAAAACTACTTGAGAAAACATAACAGGTGCATTCTTTAATCCAAACGACATCACTGTATACTGGTAGCTTCCAAACTCCTTCGCAAAGGTAGTCTTATGTCTTTTTTCTGATGTATTCTTTATCTGATGGTATCTTGAAAAGCCACCGATAAATGAATAGGACTCCTTCCCTCATATGTTTTCTAATACTTCATCTATAAAGGGGGTCATAAATGGGTCATGCAAGCATGCATCATTCAACTTCCTTAGGTCTACACAAATTCTAATACCCCTTGTTTTCTTATCTTGAACCACCATTAGACTTATCCATTCAAACTCTACGATAGGTTCAATTATACCATCTTCTACCATTTTGTCAATCTCTGCTTTCACTTTTTCCTTATACTTTAAATTAAATATGTAAGGTCTCTGTATTAATAGCTTAACATATGGTTTTAATGGGATATTGATCTCTCCCAATTCTCTAACTATCTCTAAAAATGTTGTCGAAAAGACATCATGATACTTGTGCAATAGGTTTGCAATATTTTTCACGGTCTCATTGTTCCAATAATCACCAATGTTTGCAAACTTTGGTTTCTCCTTTGTTCCAATGTTCACTTTGCACACTCTTAAGCTCTTTGCATATGCATCAGATTGAAGTGTTGGACCTACTACGTTGCGCTCCCCTTCAGTCTCAGGTACCTGTATATTTCTTAGGTCTTCTTCTTCTTGGTCTTCCTCGATAACATTATAATATTCAAATAGTTCATGGATTGTTGCAGACTCTTGGTGCACACTACATGTAGGTACTATTTCTTCTTGAACTTCTTCCATAAATTTTTTACCTCTAATGATTTGTAATTTTGCATCTACTAAAGGCAAATCAGCTTCAAAATTAAATGTCACCTTAAAGTTTTGGGTGAGTTGTTACTAGTATGTTGTCGCTCTATGCACTTCTAGCTCTAAATACCATTTCTTGGGAATTGTCTCCAACATATGTATGAACCTGTGCATCCATTCATGCTTCAAAACTTGCCTACAAGTTATAATACATCGTGCAACATGATCCTTCAGATCACTCATCCCTGTATACTTGTGCATATTGTCTTATGTTCCAAACCTGATCTGCATCAACCTTTTACAATGTTGCCAATCCTTTATCCCTTCCTTGTGGGTTTCCCACCATCTCATTGTAGTTTCTCTTAGTGAAAAATCTAATGCTAACAACCTTTGTTTTTTGGGTATCTGCAGCTCAAATTCATTAACAAAATAACTTACCTCAGTTACCTCTATTATGATCCACTACAAGGAGAGAGCAATGTGAGAACACCTTCTAGTTGACACTTCATGACACTTCATGACACTTCATGCAATCAATGTTTCCAATGTTCAAGTCCTTCCTCTGAGTATGATGCACAAGAGCTTATGCTTCTCCATATAAGTGCACCATTTGTAGTGGGATTGATGTAGTCATCTAAGCATGTTGTCATATTATATAATTTATCAATTTTCTTTCTCACAGGCTCCACATATATTCTTTCTTCTATAGGGTCTAATGGCGCAGTGGCCTTTTGCTGGTTATGGAGCTTGATTATATCCTTGATTTATATGCAGGTATGCCTAGTCCCCTTATGTCGAGGGTTTGGGTGTGGCCCCCAAATGAAGGGGGTCTGGGGGGGACCTACCCCCTTGGATGGTGGGCATGGGGGCCAATGGCCCCCCATCTAGGGGTTCGAGGGTGGAGCCCCGGAGTGAAAATATTTTTGGCAAAATTGCCTTGTAAAATATTGTAATTTTGTAGTCAATCTAAACCATTCATTATTAGGTTGCAGATTTGATGGTAGAAGTTATGTTAGGTTTTTTTTCCCTAGAAGGAAACCCTCTTTTATGAGGGAATTGTATTACGACCGTGTATGAGTGTGATTATTGTATTCTGAGAGAGGATATTGTGAGAGAAATAAACGAAAGTTATAGTGGGTGTGTTATAGGTTGTATCCCTTCATTTTGATGGATAATAATAAAGGAAGGACTTGGAAATTTTTCTGGTGGACGTAGCCCACATTGGGCGAACCACATATATCCATGTCTCTATTTTATTGTGCAAATTTTGTGTTTTATTTCTACATTTGTATTATTTTATTGCTCCATGATCCTATTTTTCTAACACCTTTAAGCCTCCTCCTTAAAAAAACATCTCTCTTTTCTTCAAGTTAATGATTGCCTGATTGTCGAAGGCCCAATCCAATCTAAGAAAAGATAGATATGGATGATTTTTATCCATGATCCCAATAACCTCAAAGTCATCTACACTACACACTCCATCTATATTAATAGGTACTCCTGTCAATCTCTTGATCGGTACAATCTTATGTTGTTTATCCAACCTCAACTGAACAAATGAAAAAAATAGCTTTAGTTTCCCCAACATCTCCCACATCTATCTTGGAAGAACAATGACATCTGATCCTAAATATAATATGAAATTTTCCATGTCATAATCTCCTATATGCGCACTTAATATGAACTCTATGTTTTTCCTCTTCTTGCACAAGACTCGGTTCACTTCTTTCTGCATCATAGGTACTTCTTTGTCTTGTGTACACTGATCAATCATTCCGCACAGTGCATTCAATGTTGTTTCATCCTCCATAAAATGTAAACAACTCTTTAGAAAGTATTTCAAAGTATTTACCTTTTGAATGGCCTTTCTAGAATAGTGCGATCATAAACTGACCACATATCGCATATTGGTGGAATCTTTGACATTGATGCTATCCAACTTGGTCCTAGTACTCCTTCCTTCCTTGCTGATATGTTTATTTTTATTTCTATGGATTGAATATTGGCATGGCCTCAGTTGTTTTCCTTATCCATTGTTCAACTCCCTTTCCCTTCTCCATCACATTTGGTTCGGTTCTCGTTCCACCACGTGTAACAGTTGTTACTCTGGGATGATCATCACATTCCTCAACGACTATCATTTATGGGTTCTAGTTCTGATTCTAATGTTGGTTCTGGTTCCCTCTTTCCTTCCACTTCACTATCAATTGAGGACATCCTTTTGTCACATGATCTAATGCTCTATAATACATACATTTCATGCAAGGATTCATGCAATCTCTCTTTCAATGTCCCGGTTGATTGCAGTTGTAACAAATTATCGGTTTGTTTTGGAAAAAATACTCCTTATTTTCTTCTATGGTTGATTGAAAACTAAGGTCCCTTTTGATTTTAATGTGGATTATTCCCTTTATCTTTGATTGATTTTATTTCCTTTGATTGGTTTGGAATTATTATTCTTAATTTTAAATATAAAATTTCTTTTCTTATAAGATTCATATAAGGAATTGAAACAATATCATTTCATGAAAGTTGAAAGGATAGTAATTATCAAATTAAACTTGTAATTGCTATATTTTAACGAGATTAAAAGTGACATTTCTTTTATGAGTCTACATTTTACAAAAGGGGTGATATATTTTTTTTTGATATTCTTGAAGTCTTAATGTGTGTGTGTGTGTGCATGTGTAAATATTTTGCAAAATTATTTATTTGATTTTTTTTATTTTTTTTAATATTTTAGCTATGTAATTGTAAATTATATGAATTAATAGTTTGTTTTGAATTGTTTGTTTTCAAGAGATGATTCCTTGATTTGTATATGTATTGTGACATGATTCATTCATCCAAATATATGCAACACGTTCTAGAAATCTCCAAACCATTACCAACAATCCGAACAAGCTTGGGCATAATCAAAACTGAGTAACAAAATTCAGAAGCAATTTCTAGCAAAAATAAAAACGAATTTCAAAAATATAAAACATGGGTTTTTTCTAGAATGACCCAAATTAGGTTTCTAGGCAAGATTTTCTTAAACAAATGCGCATTTTGAGATATATCTATGGTTATTTAAAAGGCATATTTTTGGTTGTGACCATTGATCGACGACACCCAGATTGAGAAACCAATTAGCAAAACTTATTAGATCATGATATTTTCATATGGTTTCATGCCAAATAAACCTGATGAGATCATAGTTTCATCTAATAATGTATTAATGGCAATATTCTGTGGATTAATTATGATTTGGCAAACCATTTTTGGGGAAATTGGTTGAAATTTGCCCTTGCTTTTTTGTATAAATGTATGGATAGATTTAGGTTGAGGGAGGTCCAATTTATTGAAAAGAGTGGAAAATTTTCACTATTGAAAATCCAATTATTGAAAGAGCTTGGAATCTACAGGACTGGAGATATTTCAGAGCCAATAATAAATCCAATTTTCATACACTGTTGTATGAGTTTTAAGGTTCATTGTTGTATTTTTATATTAATTCAATTTTGATTTAATTTTGTTCCATATTACTGTATAAATATTTGATATTAGCACCATTGTTAATTTCATATATTTTATGCTTATTTAAAATTTGGTAAAGCTATCTTTGTTGGGTTGGGAAGATTTAAATCAAGATTGGATATTGGATTCGAGTGAACTTGCTTGTAGTTGTTGATAATTGTTTAGCAGCTCAATCACATTTTTTGTATTTATTATAATTACTATTGCATTTGAGAACTATTTCTTTAATACAATAGTACATTTAATGCCAAATTCATTTATTAATAATTGGATTTAAGTATATGCACGAGATGTCTTGGTAATTGTTTATTGAGATTATCATTTTTTCATATATGTTTTAATTGCTACAAATTATATGAACTGTTTCTATGATTTGTTATCCTATCTTAACATTAGATTCAATTCCAGTCCATTCACCTTTTCTCTTAATTAAGAGTGGGATTATTTCTTCTCTTCATTGATATAGTTTAGATTTCCTTTCGTTGTTTGTATGATAGATTAAATTGAATTTTCATATAGTTTAGTTCAATTCATATTTGAAAGTATCCTTTCATAGAAGCCACTATATTGGTGGTATGACTAAGCCCACATTTCATCCAATCCTAAACACTGCCTCTTTCAATCACTTGAGAGAAGGTGAGTCTTGTCTTTTTGCTTATTGATAACAACAAGCATTATTATACATCAACATGGAGGGAATAGATTTATAGTTAGTTTATGCTTGTAGATTAGTTTAGATTAAATTAGGAATTTAGTTTAGTTTTAATTAAGGGATAATTGGATCAATTTAACTAGTCAGAATCACCACACCAAACATATAAAGGTCTAATTGGGGCTCTGACTGGGTGATTTTCTTAATGTTGATCATGGTCAATTATAGCCATCAACATTTTTGGTGCTAGAAGGAGGGTCACATATATATTATCTGTGTAGATTCTTATTTTAAATTGTTTTTTAACTAATCATGGCTCATGTGTACATTCCTACTTTGGTTCATGATTTTAGTTCATGCAGGCCTACCAGATACATACCCAAAAAGCATCTTGAATCCTCGTCTAATTTGAAATTTGATGGTGAGAGTAAAATTTCCGCTTTTGATCATATTTATCAATTTATGGATAAATGTAAATCTTTTGACATCACTAATGATAATAAAATTTGTAGGTTATTTAATCTCACATTCCAAGGTCGGATTCAAAAATGGTACAATGCGCTCCCAGCTAAGTCTATACATTCAAGGAACCATTTTATGGAGGTTTTTCTGTTGGCGCACCAGAACTATAATTATGAAGAATCGTGTTTAGAAATTGAAAACATTTGTATGCATCTAGTTGAATCTCTTGATAAATTTTATGCTAGATTCATGGCACTTTGTTCTAGATTTCATCTCGAGGACTTACCTTCAACAAAATATATGATTTAATGTTTTACTTCTCTTTTTCTTCCTGCCGATGAACAGAGGAAATCAAATGAGGATGAACAAGATGTGTTAGATCCATTAGTTAAGTTTGATTCCACATATAATTTTATTGAACCCATGAATTAATTTGAAATTGTATCACAGTCACACACATTCGGATTTTCCTTCACACATTTTTAGATTTTAGAAAATGATAGTTCATATTTAAATCTGAAATATGAAAAGACATATGAAACATCTCCTAATGGTTGTGTGTTAAGAACCAAATATCAATATAGCATAGAAAATCCTCAGAAAAAGTACTCAACGCCTTGAAAGAGAGATAATTTCAGATAATAAGCCTCTTCAAGGGGACAACCTCCTTTTACCCCACTTAAATGTTCAAGTACAAGATGATTCAAAATGAAAATGTCTCCTTGGTATATATAGGACACTAGGAGGTATAATTACAACTAATGGCCTAAAGCCGACATAAATAAAATAACATTACTAATATA
>ML818969.1:8002-19344 GCA_009831015.1 Picea engelmannii | reverse complement strand
GTTTAATCTTTATTCTCATAATTCATTTCAAGTTTCCAATGATTCTCATTCTTATATTCTATTGGAAGCTTGTATTAATAAAGTTTTTTTGAAACTCTTCTCTAGTGGAAATTCCATTGATAATAATCATTGGTCCATTAGTTACCTTACTAATTCTATATTAGATGATTGTGTACATTTGAAAATCACCTTGGAGAATCACACTTCTTCTTTGTTTACACATGTTTTTTAGTATCCTCTATGGGAATAAGTTTTTTCTTTTCAAC
This sequence comes from Picea engelmannii, assembly GCA_009831015.1. Taxonomy (NCBI): domain Eukaryota; kingdom Viridiplantae; phylum Streptophyta; class Pinopsida; order Pinales; family Pinaceae; genus Picea; species Picea engelmannii. The sequence goes on along the minus strand of ML818969.1, from coordinate 19,078 downwards.
TATTGGGGAATGATGCACATTCTCTTGATCTTATATAGTCCTCTAAAATAAATCCTAATCAGATTCTCCATGGAAGTTTTACAAATTGTGCATATCAGGATATAATTAGGTTATGTTTAGAAGAATTTTTTGTTTGTTTTTGTAAATAAAGTTTGTATTACCTTAAAAAGATTTCATAGAAGTATACATATCAAAAACTTGCCACTTATCTTGCCATACAAGTGGAAACCAGGCCAGATGGAAATCTATCCAATACATGTCTGATTTTGTTGTAGAGAAAATTTCCAAACTACTTGCTATTCTATCTACAACCATGGCTTCTCTAAACATTCTAAACAGAAAAGAAAAAAGACAGAAAAGGAAATTAAGTTGTAGGTGAACCTGAATTTCCATCATCCTTGGTTGGGTGCAGAGCTAGTACAAATGGCTGACAAGATATTGGGCATCTTCTCTTAGCTGACTAACTTGACATGGCTTCGAATAGAACATCTAGGCACCGAGAAAGGGTTGCTTGATGGTGAATCTCATCCTCGACATATCATCTCATATGAGGGAATCGCTTGTGTTTGCTGCTAAGATGTCTTTCTATTGAAATTAAAAAGGGATTTCCTCCTCAATAGGGCAGCCACCCAGGTCTGTTTCCAAGTTGTCACCTAGAGGAGAGTGACCGAAAGTGAGGGAAGGCTCCAAAATATATGAAGTAGAGAGGTGAGTGGAGCCCAAGGGTACTATAGGAGGGGCCTAGGGAATTCATTCTTCCACAATCGCCATGGGTTGGTAATTCTCCACCCAATTATAAGTAGAACAAGGTGAATAAAAATGAGGATGGTCTAGAGAGGCAAGGGGAAGAGAGAGAAAAGTAGGTGCAACTGGAGGTCTAGGGTGGTCATGAGGTACACAAGGTAGCACAGGTTCATCCAAAGGTCTAGGGTGACGATGGTGAGAAACAAATCTATAGTAGGCCGGTCCCCATTTTGGTTTTCCCCTTTCTTTGGGAATTGGGATGGATGGAACAAAGATCACAAAAGACAAGGGGAGGGGACACACATAGGAGGAAGAAATCAAATGGGAGAGAGACCACTGAAAAAAAACCCGAATAATATCCAGAACAATGCAACGAAATCTGGTGATTACCTTCTTAATTACCGATTCCTCGATATGTGAAAGCTCCATTAAAGTCGAGTGGAAAGCAGAATGACCAAATGTACTAGGCTTCACCTGATCTAGCTCAAGCATTGAGGTGTCCATTAATCCATTCCTCCCACATAGGCACACCAAATTCCCTCTCACTTGTAGACCAACCATGCGAATTGGACGAAGGGTGGGGATGGTGGCTGGGGATATTAACTCCCAAATGTGCATGTATTCCATCTGTCACCCCATCTGTGGGGGAAGTCTCTGAGATCAATCTCCTTATAGTGAGTTAGCAGAGGTGGAGTAGGGGATTGATGGGATTTGATTAGGATATCCTCTGCTTAAGCTGATACCCCCCATTAGTGAGTTTGTCAGCCACATTGTTTTATTCTCTTCACACATGAGAAGGAATAAGGGTGAGAGAGGGACGAAGAAGAGAACAAAGGATTTCAAGGGGGATAAGAAGGTGCCAACTTGAAGACACTTTAGCTAGATCAGAACCATTGATGATACTAGTGGCAAGATTGATGACTACTTGAGAATCCCCTTCAAATATTAGATGGTTTAGATCTAGGCTAATGGACAGTTGGATCCCCTGGATGAGGCCCCAAATTATACAAAATTGTTGGTATCATTGCCTAGGTGCCCTGCTAGGATGTGCATAATATTCCCATTTCTATTTCTAAGGACAATTCCAAAGCTTGAGGGTCCAGGGTTGTCTTTTGAGGCGCCATCAAAAATTAGTTTGACAAAGCCTTCGGGGGGGGAATGCCAGGAAGTGAGGCTGGGAGGAAGGGACGAGGAGTGAAGAGGATTGTTGGGTGGGATGGAGGGTAAGTTGATATTCCAATTCGAAAGGATTATAGATTCTCCTGGATTTCCAGTGAGGTTATCCGGTGACCATTGTTGGGCTCTTATGGTTTCCTATACATTTCCAAATATCTGAGACCAGATGAAGGCTAGAGGGAAGGTTTTGAATGGAAAATGTGTTTGTTTCTCTCTTTCCATAATTTCCAAACAATAAGGACTGGTAATAACTGCCAAATCTTGTTTAGGATTGGGTTGGTGAAGGATCCATTTCCCCAATTTTCAATGGTTTGTATGATATTGTCTCTGGATCAGTTAGATTCTTGCATTATTTGAGAAGCTTGATCCCATATATTCTCATTGATAGAGATTTGATTTAGTAGATGTTATGTTGTTTCATCCAGTTGGTAACAAAGATGGCATATAGAGGGTCCTATAAAACCCCGCTTTAGGAGATTTTCCTGGGTGAGGATTTAGTTTTGAACCATAAGCCAAAGGAAGGTGGAAAACTTTGGCCAAAATTTAGAATTCCATATAGTATCAATAGGAAGGGTGTGAAAGTTCTCTTGAAGAATTTATGCTTCTCGGATTTTGAAAGTTCCCAAGGTGGAGTGTCCCCATTTGAGAATATGTGAGCCATTTTTTATGCGGATTTTCCTTTGTGAAACAATGTTGAGCCAAGGTTGAATGTCATTGTCTTCAGGGATATTCAATTCGTGGGGGAGCGTTTTCCAAGTTCTCCATGGTGGATGGTGAGAATCATTCCCCCATAGATCTTCTACTCTAAGATCCTCTATCTGGGGACAATTTTTCTTGAGGGAGCATAGGATGTCCATAGAGTTCAAAGGGGGGATATTTTGCCAAGGATCGATCTAAAATAACGCATGTTGTCCATCCCAGAATTCCTAGAAAACATGCTCATGTATGATAGGCCAGTTGCGCCATGCGACGTTCCATAAGTTAGAACCTTGGATCTGTTCATTGAACCTAATAAGTTATGTTGTGCTATTGTGCGGAGCATATTTTTTCTTCCAAATTTTGGCCGATAGTTCTATTGGGTACTTGAGCCAGCACCACTAGATTTTATCCCCCATAATGTTGTTTAATTTTTCTAGATCCCTGAGGCCAAGACCTCCCTTGGATTCGGGTTTGCAGACTTTCTCCCAGCTGACCATTGCCCATTTTTCTCCAGGATCATGCCCATTCCAAAGGAAATTTATCTGAATATTACGTATGGTTTTGATGATCGACTGTGGGGTTTCCAAAAATAATAAGAGATAGGTAGGGATAGCTTGAAGAAATGAATTTATAAGGACTAATATTGTTTTAATGTGTAGGGATCTGAAGGTCTAGTTTCCCAAGAGATTCAAGAAGGAAGACAGTAAGGCATCCTAGGAGATGTTTCGAGCAACAACCTAAAAAAGGGGAATGTTGAGGTAGTTGGATGGAAGGGATATTCTTGGAATGCCCAGGAGTCGAGAGATGTGACAGTGGACCACAGGGGGCTGTTGAAGAAGAAAAGTTGGGACTTTCTCAAGTTAAAAGTTGTGCCATAAGCTTCATAGAAGTCATTGAGAATGGTTTTGATCTTGTTATCTTCCTATGCAGTAGGAGAGTTCATTAGTAGGGTATCATCCACAAACTGGCTATGAGAGGCAACAGGCTGCAAGCCATGAAGAGTGAGCCCTTGGCAAGATCTGTTCTTAATTGAAGCCTTGATATAATTCCCCAAGCCTTCTTCCATAATGAAAAATAGAAATGGGGACAAAGGGTCCCCTTGAAAAATCCCTTGAGAAGGAGAGAAAGGATGGGAGGGTACACCATTGACTAGTATGGAGAAGAAGGCAGAGGAAGTAAGGTTTAGAATCCAATTAATCGAATTTTGGATGAAGCCAAATGAAGCGAGAAGGGATCACATGTAGTTCCAACTTAGAAAATCAAAATCCTTAGAGAGATATAATTTTATGAGCATACCTAGAGTGTGTGTAGTATTGAGCGAGTGTATTACTTCATGTGCAGGATGACGCTATCCAAGATTTGGCATCCCTCTACATGAACATATTTCTTTGTAGAGATAATGAATGAAAGGATGAGTTTAAGATGGATGGTGATGATTTTGTTGATGATTTTGTATATGACATTGCACATGGCTATGGGATTGAATTGATTAGGATGAGTGAATCGTTCTTCCTTAGGAATGAGATTAAGGAAGGAAGCATTGAGAGCCGAGAGGACTTTTCTAGAGGTTATGGACTCCTAAACAACTTGCCATACTTATTATCTTATCATTGGCAAACATAAGTGGAATAAATTGGTTGTGAAATCGTTTGATCCCGGTGCCTTTCCCTGAGGAATCTCCTTAACCACCTGATCCACCTCCTCTTGCATGATCAGTCTGTTCAGAGCCTGGTTGTTTTCTAGGGTGATTACAGTAGGAATATGTTGAGTGATTCTTGAGATGGCTAGGGTTCTATCAATTGATGGTTTTGAAAGAAGTTCCTGGTAATAGTGAACTAAATCATCTTATATTTCGTCATGATCCATGATGGTTTTTCCCTGTTCATCTTCCATAGTTGTGATTCGATTGATGTGGCGTCAGTGCATCATGGAATGATGGAAAAATTTTGTGTTTCTTTCCCGTTCTTTAAGCCATTGCACTCTATATTTTTTTCTCCATAGTATATTCTCTTTCTTTTTCCTTTCCTCTAGTTTTCCTTTGATAATTTACTCTTCCTAACAGGTCTCATCTGATTGGCCTTGCAAAATTTTATCTTGTTGGATTTCTTCCAAACGTTGATCTAGGGATTTGTTTTCTTGGAAGATGTTCCCAAATAAATTTTTATTCCAGTCCCTAAGATGTTGTTTGAAAGTTTTCATCCGTTGTTGGAATCTATACATTTGTGAACCCTGAAAGATCTCTTCATTTTCCCACCAAGATTTGGATAACTCTAAGAAGTTAGGATGGGTTATCCAAAATGTTTCGAAGAGAAAATGTTTGTATCTAGGGGCGAAAATGGCATTGATCCAAAGTTGAACATTCCAACAATCTGAGCCTGACTTTGGAAGGATATTTTCTTCTAGGGAGGGTCCTTCGAACATTAATGTTTTTGAGACTAAAAAATGGTCTAGTCTAATAACAACATTCTGGAAACTTGATCGCATGTTTGACCAAGTGAATATTCCATTCCTGGTCTCTATGTCAATTAGATGGAGATTAACTATCAGGTTTCAAATCTTACCACTGTCCTGGTCCAACTAATGGATGCCTCCTATTTTTTCTTCTAGTGAGAGGATGATGTTGAGGTCTCCTCCAATGATCCAATGTTGTTTTCCTATTGGATCTCCTAGTGAGGAGAGGATTCTCAGAAAAAGTTCCCTTTCCAGGTGATTTTGGGCTCTGTAAGTGTTGGTAATTATTCCTCCTTTGCTGGATCTTATTGCACGATAGTGTGCTGAGATTGTATCTGGTGTGGAGAAGGGTTGGTCCAGAATTACTATGGCTAGGTTCCAAAGTGTAGCTAACCCTCCCACTATGCCTTTGGAATAATTAAATATAAATTGGTTGTTCCTCCAACAGTGTCTGAAGACTTCATTTGTTGCTTCTCTTGCACATTTTGTTTCCTGTAATATAAGAATGTCTAAATTTTCTTCCATTATTCTTTTTTGAAGAGTCCTCTGCTTGGATCTTCCATTTAGGCCTTTTATATTCCAAGTTATGATCTTCATCATGATGAGTTTAGTGGGGGTGAAAAGAATCCTTCGTTCAAGAGTTGAACCTAAACCGATTTAATCATGAAGTGACCTACCTCTTTGATCAATTGTTGTTCTATATTGCATCCCCTTTTCCTATTTTATTTGGGTGTGTGTCTTGGGTCTGGACCTGGATCAAATATTATCTATGGTATGGAGGTTGCATCGATGGTGGAATCTATGAAAACTTTGTGGACTTTCCTTAGCTTCTTAACTGGGATAGATTGCAGTTCCTTTTTGTTAAAAGCATCCTCTATTTTTTCTAGATCTATGTTGTCATGGTTGTTCTCCTCCATTTTCATTATTGAGTCCCCCTCAGCTTCTGGGTTTCTTCCTACTACCTCCTGATCGATGGTGTAGGTGGTGGCAATTTTCTCAAGCAATTGTTCAATAGATTGTTTGGATTCACCCATATTGTTGCTTTGATGGACTTGAACGTATGGATTTTCCACTTATTTTTCATCTGGTAGATCATTTAAATCATTAAAATAATTGTTGGTTGGGACTTTCTCATTAAAACCCTGTTTGGGTTTCTTTGATATCTTCTTTTTGCAGTGTGTGACTTGCGTGAATCCATACTTTGGTTTGTATTCCCATGCATGTCGTGTTGGGGCATTGAGGGGACATTCTATGAAGAGATGTCCATGATCATGAAATTTGCAGCAACAGAAAGGTATGTTTTTGTAATTAATAGTCTGGGTCTAGTATTCATCCTGATACTCCAAGGTGACAGAGCCTGGTAGAGCTTTGGATATGTTCATGTAAATATAGATTTTGACATAGGAGGTGTATCACCTTTGCTTGGTTTCCTATGATGATTAAACATACCAACCTAGGGTATTTCCTATGCCCATTAAGATTTATTTAAGATAGAACTCTTGGGGAAGGGAGTAGAGGCGGATCCAGATCGATGCAAATGAGAAATCCTATTTTTTGGGGTTGAATTGATTCATCCAAAATTGGAGATAGAGTCCAACAGAGTTGCAGAAGTAAGATCCACTTTTGAATACCTGATCCTTATCCTCTAGGTTGTATAATATGATCATAAAGAATCCTTTGGAGCTAATATAGAGATCATATTCACCCTTTGCCTTTGGGTTCCACCAGGATTTGATCCAACGTGCTAAATTCCTTTCTGAGGGACATAACCCTAGAAATTTTCCGATTAGGGCATGTTGCTTCATGAACTCCATGTGTTCACCAACCCTGGTAGAGTTTATCACATAGTGTGGTGTATTTTTTTCTTGAGGGATGCATTTTCATGGCTCCCATGTACAATTTTCCTTTGGATGGGACGATTCCACTTCCATCTCCATATCTATCCCCATGTATGGCTCCTCCTGCAAGATTTTCCCCTAGAGATGGGGCGTCCGTTCAAATGACAGCCTGTAGGATAGAGTTCTGTCCTTTTCATTGGTTGTTACATTCTTGTAAGAGGGATTTTCACCCCCCCCCCCCACTGACTCCATTTCACGTGATCATATGCGCAAATATATATGTGATCTGCATCCATGCTCAGAGAGAGGCATCAGGGAATTGCAGGTTTGGGTGAATTCTCACATATCTAACCCTAGCAGAGCTATCCAGTATGAGTATCCTATGGTTAGAAGAATATTATATTAGTAGGTCTCCTGTAAATAATTTTCTTTCCTTGTTTCTATTAGAAATAGATGTACATAATAGGTTAAATTTTTATTTTGATTGTTTACTATCCATCCAGTTTTTTTTTTTGATTCCTTTTGTACATATGATTGCAGGAATTAAAGAATTTGACTGGATCCACTAGAAATATGATTATACTTAGCCTGGGTTGTTCTTGTAGATTATAGTAGATTAGGAATAGGAGCAAATTTAGTTCTAAGTTTGTTTTCTTTCTTTTTCTTAACTAGAATAATGTAGGTATTTGATACTTCATTAGTGATTAAGTTTAATTTATTTTATTGTTTTTCATTTGAATAAGGCAGTTGTGAAAATTTTGGACTAATATTGAGCTATCACTAAGGTAATTACTCACCTTTTTATTCTAGTCATTATTTATCATTGATCCAGATTGTTTTTAGAACGAAATGAAAGTAGAGATATTACAATGAAATACACATAAATATTTCTATAAATAGAGAAATACAACAATACATGATTTCTATTAATGAAATAAATGTACAGAGACTATAAAAATACAGAGTGCAAGACTCACTAGAATGGTGACAAATTTATCTCTGAGAAGATATGTGACGGCTACACTCATTCGCAAGAAGATGAACACAATGAGGCTCTAAAGGCCTTTTTACAATAAACATGAATTCCAAAACCATAGACATCCAAAAACCTAATCCTAGGAGATGAAGCACTAAAAGTCATTTGGGCCCCATTGGGGTAAGTTAGTAGATCAACTTCCCGGGGTCGTAACTTTTGCATACGATCTCCATTTTAGGCATGTGATAGACCATTGGAAAGGTATTTTCAAGAAATACACATTGTGTCATAAAAATATGAATCTGTCAATAGTTTGACTATGGAAATCCCAAAAAATGTTCTTTAGGGCCTCAAAATGGCCCCAGAAGTACAAAAACATGTACTGAGATGAAACCTATAAAAATAGGCCAGTTGGACTAGATGGACGGACACCAATATCCACCTAAATGTTTTGTAGGGATTCAAGACAAACTTAGAAGTGCAGAACCCATAATTACAAAGAAGTGTCCCCATTACAGAGAAACATGCTTGACTGAAAACTATCAAGATGAGCCAGTTGGAATTTGGAATAGGTGGGTGGTCACCAATATCACTCTGGATTAGTCCTCCCCCTAGGAAGCAATGGTCTCCATTGCATTGAGTGCCTAGGGAAGAGGGGAAAGAGTTTGTTGAATCTGAATCTTGGTGAGTTGTGTGCCTTGCTGGAGAAGTTGTGCTACTTGGTCTATGGAACGCTGTCATGAATCTGTTGCTAGTGGGGTTGAATCCGTTCCACCAACCTGTTGTCCCCGGGCTTGATGAGGAATTTTGTAGGCACCATCGTAGGTGAAGAAACAATATCTTCTTTCTCTTCTATAATCTTATTCTGTTGGATAGAAGGTGTTGAGGATGAAGTGGTTTCAATGGCCTTATGTGCATCCTTTGAACAGATTGTGAAGAGGATGAATTTTGTAGTATGAGAGATTACCTTGCGGCACTGTTTTGGTGGAACAATAGTCAGAACTACCTCTAGTATGATGTAGAGTTGACCGCCCAGAGTAATAATGAAACTACGGGGTCGAGACTCATAAAAAACATGACGTTTCCACATATATGGTTGGCCCAAAAAAACATCATAGACATCAAGAGGGGAAAGATCACATACTACCTCATCCTTGAAGGGATGGATGCCATAGGACAGACAACACTATTGGAAAACATGGAGATCTCATCCCTGGCGAAGCCACCCGATGTAATATGGTTGTGGGTGTGGTGTTATAGACAACCCCAGTTGTTTGATGACCTTAGTTGAGATGAGGTTCTTTTGGCTTCCACTATAAACAATAAAATGCAATGGGGTCCCCTTCACCCACATAAATGAATGGAAGAGGCGCTCCCCCTCTTTAGGATCTGCTGGTTATTTTGGTTAAATTGTTGTGATTGTGACAGTAGAAGTGGGGTCTGCATCGATGATCTGTCTTTTTTCATTGTTTTCTAGATCAAATTTTGAATCAAGGTTTGGTTCCTTGTCTTTGATCTCAGCCACCAATGACTGTTTTGAGCGACATTCATCGATGTTTTTCTAGGGGATTTTGTGGAAGTTGCACCACTTCCCAGTGTCATTCTTTTTCTTTCCCTTGCCCTTATTTTCATGTGTCTTGGATTGGTTGTCAGGAGGCTTTTAGTTAGGGCTATCTTTATCGTGATTTGGTTGTTGCGGATTTGCAAACCCAAACTCCCATTTGTTCTGGTGCCCAAATTTCTGCTCGATTTTGACAACATATCGATAGGCACCTTCCAGTGATAATATGTTTAGGAAATCCATTTTGATTTGGACGTACCTATGTAGATCCCCACGGTATTTTAGAACCATATGTCGCTCGGAGTCTTTGATACCCAGCTTGGTACGCAAGGTATGGAAAGTATTTGTGAACTCTAGCTTTGCTTGGCCCTTCTCTTTCCACAGCGTGGTCCATATTTTCAATGTTCCATCAAAACCTACATAGGAGATATATCTAAAGCAATTACAAAAAAATATTATCAAGAAAGGAAGAGAGATTCAATATGGAAGAATGATAAAATATATTCACACTACTCCAATGAGTTGATGATTGATACATAGATGATGATTAATATGATACAATGAATGAGTGGAATACACTCATATATAGGAAAGACGATGCACAATAGAATAATGCATGCATGCATAATAGCATTATAGTGATGATCTAAAATAAAAAGTCTAAAATAGAACTAGTCAGTTGACTCCCACTGAACTAGTGTGCCGAAAACAGAAATTTCTCCAACACTCCCCCTGAACATCACTATGGAGTAAAAAATGAGTCCCATATACTAGGCCATATTAGGTACTTATGTAAAATGAAACTAATGAACGCTGAATAAAAATAAGGAAAGATGGAAAACCATGTGGGAACAACNACCCCCCCCCCCCCCCCTCAAAAGACAAAGCAACAAAAGAAGAAAATGTAGTTGCTAGGCAACTATGTTCTTCACTGCAAGATGATCCTTCAAAGTCTGAAACTTCTGCTCACTGAAAGTCTTCGTGAAGGTGTATAAATATTTATGGATCTGATGAAGTCCTTTGGAAGCCTATTGGGCCTTGTACCTCTTGATCCTGTGAACCCATATGCACCTGGAAATATTCCTTTCTAGTGGAAGTGGAACCAGATCCCAAGTATGACTCTTTAGGAGTGATTCATACTCCTTCTGCATGGCTTCTTTCCATAATGGATTTCCCACAACTCACTATAGAGTTGTGGATCAGAATATTGAACCATATAGCAATGCATAGGCATCACATGTATAGAAGCTGAAGGTACATGAGAAGGATCCTCATGATGAGATTGAATCCTCCTTGAATCCAATGGATTCCTTACAAGAATACCTGCTTCATGAAGTGTGAACTATGCCTTATTGGGAATCTGCTGAACTTCAACATTGGCTTCTTATCTGGCTATACTACCTACTTATTTCCATGTATAGAATCTGAGTGTATGGAATCATCTCTGATGTCTGAAACTGATGGAATCACAATATTATATGCATGTTTCACTAGAGGTGCATGTAAAGTACTCTCCTTATGTGTAAGTAGAAAAGAGGAGTCATTGTCAGAAAACTTAGTGAATTTATACAACCTTGACTTGTGATCCACCTCACCAATTGCAATGATGGAATTGTCATGCATGTCAATTA
>ML818968.1:59130-85882 GCA_009831015.1 Picea engelmannii | reverse complement strand
TACTGCTCAACAATCAATCAAATAATTTGACTATGTAAAATATACCAAAATATCAGTTTCCAACCATTGTTGTGTCATATCTTTTGTCGTTGTTACACAAACCCTTTTAATTTATTTTATAGAACAGGGATGTCATAATGATATTGGGATTATGAGGGGGATATAATGAGAGAAAAGTGGTAGCATGAAAGGGACATAATATGGATATTGTTCATATAAAAATAAATCAAATCAAACAATCAAACATATCTATGTTCAGACCTCCACACTTTAATTAGTATCACTTTTCAAAACCACTATCTAAATTGTTACTTCCTTTACAGATTGCTTGTTGGTTTCCAAAAAAACAACAATTCATATGCCCAGAAATACTCAATTACAGTAGTAGCCTTGGCATCTATATAATATTTGTATAGTAGTCCTATCAACAGTATTGCAATCGATATGGTGAACATAATAATCCTTTGATCCACGACCATATATAACTCCAATGCTAATTCTCCTTTTCTTTTAAAACTAATAGAAAACGCACAGTGATTCCAAACATTTATATCCAATATTTATTTTTAAAATCAAATAAGAATATGCACAGTATTAACCACCATTTTTCCATTATTCAAACATTGTTCAACATAATCAACTGGGAAAAAATTCTTAATCAGACCCCAATCCTTTCACACACAGGTCTCATTCACATATAATCAGCATAAGAATTGATTCGAATAGAATTCAAAAATAGCATGAAACTCTGAGTCCACGCTTCATATAAAACAACATGTACAAACCTCTTCAAAATTGCTAAACAAAGGAAAGAACCAAATCGTGCTCAATCGACCAAGCACACATAGTGCTTAATTACCCTTGACTGGATTGAAACAATATCAAGATCGTATTTAGGTTTTAACACAACAAATGGGAGTAAGAATAGATGGCTCAATCAAAGGAATAAGTCCTCAAAAAACACAGACATCTTGTGCCCTTCAAAATTTACCACACATATAACATGTAAAAATAGTCTTGAGAGTGAGGGTTACCAAAATCACAGTCAACAACCTCCACAGGGAACGAAAATAGGTAAAATCTTAAACAACACAGTAATGTGAGTGTCCAAGAACAACCCATGCCCAACCAAAAGAATATATAATGCTTCCATTTAACTTATGGGTGATGTCAAACCCAACTGTGCCATTTTCCAAGAAACATTGTCAATCGAGAGAAATTATATGATAGCTAATAGCTTGGGGTCTTGCCAAGCCAAGGAAAAAAACTTTAAAGCTTCAACAGTTCACATTGCAACCCAGGGTATCGAAAAATATCAACCAGGGAGACAAAAATGGAGTGGAAAATATTAAACACAGAGACTAGTTGTAACACCCATGCGCAAATCTCAAAGCTTGTCAAACATAATAATTAATTTCCACAAAGAACCAGACCCAAAACCTAATCCAATCGAACATGCTTCAGTTTCATTTCATTAATAAACTCATACAAATATTATCCATAGCAAGGAGAGCATAACCATTCCCTTTAAAAAAAAAAAAACAATCCAGAATAATCACCAGAAGAATCCATGGACACAATACCAATTACACAACTCAAACATCCAATAATATCTTAAGAAACACACAGACTGTGAGCAATCCTGAGCCAAAAATTGATTCGAAGGGAAGAAAAGCCTTCATGGATGGAGGAGTGAGGAACCATACCTTGAAAATATCGCACGAGGAAGAGAGTTAGATTGTATGCATCCTTCCCAACCAAAAAATGTGGAGCATCAACAACCACCAAAGCCAAAAAACCAAAATGCAAGTATGACTAGGGTGACGTGCCTCGAGGGTTGTTTGAGTGACGTGCAGTAAATGCACGTCACTTATCCCTCCAACCTCATTCAATTCAACGTATGAGCCAACCAATTCACCATAACACTAAGCATTAAATCAACCACATAACCATTGACATATCCCAATTTCATAGTGTGCCACCTTTGGTAATGTCAAACCTTTTAAAAATAACAAGGTGCTATAACATTAACCCATGTGAATTCAACATATAACATCCAATGAGGTGCATAACTATTGAAGGAAGGGTTTGTACACCCTTATTTGTCACAATAATACCATATTAGAGTTTGCATATAGTCCTTTAATTTAAAAGATCCCCAATATTATCCCTTTTAATAAGATCATATTAAACCAATTGATTCCATATTAAATCGCAATATCAAAACAAAATTGATAATGATCCTTTCATCCATAGGGAAGCCTTAATATAATTTGTGAGTGGTTATCAAAACTATCAGTGCTATGTATCATTCAACCAATAATCTTATGTCACCACAACATTTTAACCATTATTCAAAACGACGAATTGTAGAAGACTGTGTTGGTACCATCACAATAGAAAACAAAATATAAGCGCAAAATATCCATCATAGCGCCACAAGTGTACAAGGGGGTCCTGCCTACTAGTTTATTATTAATATAAATAATTAATAGAGATTGGAAATCATTTGTGAGCATATCATTGTTGCATTTTTAACTGTCAACATTGTGCACTAGTTGATCTAATGACAATTCTGCAACCGCAAAAAAGTGAAAGAGAGCGACCAAAACTTAGGTTGCAACTCATATTGAAATTGAATCTGGCTCGGAAATAGATCACTCTTCTCCACCACGGGACACCCTTGTTGAAGAAGAGGTTACCCTTCCCTTCATCCAATCCAAAATCCAGTCTAGTCCTAGAAAACACTGGTGAATGATGTCCCAAAAGAAAACAAAGGTGGTTTTCCCCACTCAAAGCCGACAAGTAGCAAAGTTGATGAAGGAAATTTGTGCGTAGTTGGCTAGAAAACAGTTCTTTCAAAACAACATAATGCGACAGGTGGATATTCTTGACTAGAAATTGGCTTTGCCCTCCATACCAGAATATCAACCCCCAACAAAGAAAGACATCAATGCTCCTAGAACTAGTCAACGCAAAGTGCTAAGTGTCGACCCCCTCACTTTCATCCCCTCATCCTTGGCCATAATAGAACTTAACCTATCACAAGTCCCTACTTTTGAAATCCAAATCTTTATCTCTACTATGATGCACAAAATGGGGGAATTCCACCAAGATATTGCCCACAAACAAGCCCAACTATGCATTCAATTTGATCAAGAATTATGTAGTCATACCACTACAAGATCCTAATTACAAAAAGAATCCCACCCGTATTAGGAAATTGAACACCCTATTGTCGACATTGTGCCTCTTCACGGGCCTATATTTGTATGTGCTACACTCTAGCACAACACATTCTTCCGCACTTCCACCTGGTGCAGTATCATTTCTCTTCATCACGGTCCTGACCCTTCATCGTGCACCCCCTTGCTCTCTTTTTTTCACCTCTCTACTTCACTTTCCTTCTTAAATCAACTCTTATTGTGTATCTCTCGAATCTCTCTCTTCTCTACTCCTCTAGTTCTATCCCAATCCTCACCTCATCTCAACAATTTATGGATCCTCTTCAACGGATCCATTTCCTCTCTCATTTTCCCTCATTCTTGCAACCCCCTCTTAACTAGGGGAGTTTACTCAACTATTATATTGGGATCCATGTGAATCAACCCTTTCTCCATGAAAAACATCTTTATCCAAAGTGGAATATCTTGTAGCATTATTTTCCTCGAACCTTTTGCAAAATTTCTTTCAGCCTCGCTGAATGAATCAGTGTAATCTATAGAAAATTCAATAATATCTCCCTCGTTTACATGAGAAACCAGAATTCAATGGTATGAGTCCACTTATTGTCCAACACCTCCAATCTATTAAGCATGGCTTGATCTTAAACCATTGTTTCTAAATTCCATGTTAGAAAAACAAGATCGTGGATCAATAAAATAAAACAAATGTGGAAATAAAACACAGAAGATGCACAATACAATAGAGACACAAATATACGTGGTTCACCCAGTGTGGGCTACGTCCACCAGAGAAATTTCTAGGTCCTTCCTTTATTATTATCCATCAAATGAAGGGATACAACCTACAACACACCCGTTGTAACTTCCTCTTCTTTCTCTCACAGTCTCCTCTCTCAAAATACAATATTCACAACAATACATAGCTGCAATACATTTCCCTCATAAAAGAGAGTTTCCTTCTAGGGAAATAAACCCTAACATAACTTCTACCGTTAGATCTGCGACCTTATAATGAACGGTCCAGATTTACAATGAAATTACAATATACATTTACAAGGCAATTATTCCTCCAGGGGCCCACTTGCCCCCGGACCCCGCAAATGGAGTAACCCCCATCTGAACTCCCCCGCGTCGAATATTGTACATTCTTATGGGGTGTAAAGTATTCATGGGGTATAAACACAGCTGAAAACAAAGACCTCTGAAACTGGAAGATAATCAGGCTCCACAACCAACAATATCCCACTTGGAGACTGATCTCAACAACTCCACTGTTGTTGTATCTGTTGGACTATGAACCTTCTTGGACCTGGAAAATTTCTCATCTTCACCTTCATGCTTGAAGACCAACTAAAATTGATCAAGAACTTAGTTTCTCCCTGGTTACTCCCTTTGTTAAGATGTCTGCAGAATTTTGGCTAGTGTGTATCTTTTCCAAATTCAAATGTCCATCTTCCAAGACGGATCGTATGAAATGGTACCTCAGTTGTATATGCTTAGTATTCTAATGGAAGGTTGAGTTCTTTGCAAGATGAATGACACTCTCACTGTCACAGTACAACCTGCTATTCTCCTGCTTCTTTCCCAATTCCTCCATAAACCTCTGTAACCAAATCATTTATTTACTAGCCTTTGTAGCAGTAACATACTTTGCCTCTGTTGTTGAAAGTGAAACAACCTTTTGCAGTTTTGAAATCCAACTTACTGTTGTTCCACCTATAGTAAAAACATACCCTTTGGTGCTCCTCCTGCTATCTTTATCACCTGCCATATCTAAATCAACATATCCCTGTAGAACAATGTCTGAACCTCCAAAACATAATGGATGAGTAGCAATATCTCTCAAATACCTTAGAATCCACTTTACTGCCTCCCAATGTTCTTTACCTAGATTGTTCATATACCTTCTCACAACTCCCACTGCATGTGCAATATATGGTCTTGTACAAACCATCGCATACATCAAGTTTCCAACTGTTGATGAATAAGGGACCCTGGACATGCATTCTATCTCCTCCTGTGTCTTGGGACACATTTCCTTAGTTAATTGGAAATGGCTAGCCAAAGGTGTACTAACTGGTTTTTTGTTTCGCATTCTAAACTTTTCCAACACCTTGTCTATGTACTCACCCTGAGACAATGTCAATTTGTGATTTTTCATGTCTCTTGTTATTCACATACCAAGGATTTTCTTTGCAGCACCCAAATCCTTCATTGCAAATTAATTATCTAATTTCTTCTTGAGCACATTTATATCCTGCATATTAGACCCTGCAACAAGCATGCCATCTACATATAATAGCAAGATAATATAGCTTCGATTTTCTATCTTTTTAAAATAAACACAATGATCAGAATGACATCTACTATAACCTTGTTATTCCATAAACCTATCAAACTTCAAATACCACTTCCTTGGAGCTTTCTTTAGGCCATACAAACTCTTCTTCAACCTGCATACAAAATTCTCCTTCCCTTTGACCTCATACCATTGTGGTTGTTGCATGTAAATCTCTTCCTCCAAATCCCCATGGAGAAAATTTGTTTTTACATCTAACTATTCAAGATGCAAATCTTCTACTGCCCCGAAACTCAAAATAGTCCTAATTGAAGTCGTTTTAACAAAAGGAGAAAATATTTCATCAAAATCTATACCTTTCTTTTGTGCAAACCCCTTTACAACAAGTCTAGCTTTGTACTGCTTTTATCCTCCATATTCTTCCTTCAACTTGTAAACCCATTTATTCTACAATTCTCTTTTTCCTGTAGGCAACTGAACCAAGTCCCAAGTCTAGTTATTTACCAAGGAATCCATTTCCTCCTTCATTCCTTTCTCCCACTTCTTTTTCGTGTCTACCTGCATTGCCTCTTCATAACATTCTAGTTCACCAGAATCAGTCAACAATAAATAATGCAATGAAGGAGAGTATCGTTCAAGGGGTATACTTAACATGGTAGATCTTCTAACTACACTTGCAGGAGTTTGAGGTACCTTTTGCTCATGTTGTTGTACATTTTTATTTTCTGGTTCCTTTGGATTTTCTTTTCCAGTGATCTCATCAAGCACTATGTATTCTGGTTTTTCTTTTTCCTGTTTCTTTCCATGCAACTGATCTTTGTACATGACCTTCTCATTGAATATGACATATCTACTCCTAATGATTTTGTTATTTTCATAATCCCATAAGAAATAACCAAAATCATTAACACCATATCCAATAAAGGTGCACTTCTTGGATTTTTCCTCAAGCTTTGTTCTATTTTCTTTATCAATATGGACAAATGCTTCACAACCGAAAGTCTTCAAAAAAGAATAGTTTACCATTTTTTTTTGTCCATTACTCCTCTGGAATTCTACCATCCAAAGAGCTTGAAGGTCCTATGTTTATTAAGTAAACAACAGTATCTACACCATCTTCCCATAACTGTAAGGGAAAACCATCATGCAATCTCATACTCCTTGCACGCTCCATGATTGTCCTGTTCATCCTTTCTGACACACCATTTTCTTGTGGTGTTCTTGGAACTGTCTTCTCTCTACGACTCCCATGGTATGAACAGTAATCATCAAAATCCTTGCTACAATATTCACCTCCATTATCTGATCTAAGACACTTCAACTTTTTTCCTGTCTCATTCTCAACCAAATCTTTCCATTTCTTAAAAGTATCAAAACATCAGATTTTTGTCGAATGCAATAAACCCAAGTTTTTCTAGTTGCATCATCAATAAAAGTAACATAGTAATGAGAGCCACCAAGATATGATACATGAGTTTGTCCCCATACATCTGTATGCACAAGCTCTAACCTTTCACTCTTCTTTTCTTTTCCGACTTTGAGAAATCCAACTCTCTTTTGTTTTCCATAAACACAATGCTCACAGAAGTCCAAATCAATTTGTTTAAGATATGGAAACAAATTTATTTTGTGAAGTATCTACATCCCCTTCTCACTCATGTGTCCAAGCCTATGATGCCACAGTGTTGTATCCACTCTTGTAGAAGCTCAAGAGATAAAAGAGTCAATACTACTAGTACATAAATACAATGTACCTACCTTCTCTCCTTTTTCTACCACCAATGATCCTTTGATGACCTTCCACTTCTTATCTTTAAATATGGATATACAATCTTCACTTGCCAACTGTCTTGTTGAAATTAGATTTTTCCTTAGATATGGAACATGTCTTACCTCTTTCAACAACCATTGGTTTTCATTTCTTTTCTTTATTTTTACCTTTCCCATTCCAACAATTTTGCATGGTGCATCATCACCCAAATGAACTTGTCCAAAATCACCTTTAACATAATCTATAAAATGTTTCCTATGGGGTGTGGCTTGAAATGAAGCCCTTGAATCTACCACCCAAGACTCAAAAATATTATCTACAAAAAGAATCAAAGCATCTTGTAACACATCACCTGTTACATTTGCTTCCTGATTTGTCTCTTGTTGTCCATCTCTTTGTTTCTTTGGAGCTCTGCATTCTTTCTTCAGATGTCCTTTATTCCCACAATTCCATCACTCTATCTTTCCAAGTTTGGATTTGGATTTTCCCTTCCTATAATTCTCGCGGTTCCCTGAGCCCTTTCCTCTATCCTTTTGTCTTCCCCTGCTCTCCATGTTCAACGCATTACCTAATGTCTCACATGTTATTTTCCGTCACATTTCCTCACTAAGCATAACACCAACAACATCATCAAATTTTAAAGTATTTGAACCAGAGACAGAGTTACTTACAACCATGACCAAGTCATTCCAACTTTCTAGAAATGAGCACAAGATTAGAAGACCCCTAACCTCATCATCAAAGTCCAATTTTACATAACTTAGTTGATTAGTAACCGTATTAAATTCATTTAAATGATCTGCAACAAACCCACCTTCTGACATCTTTATATTAAATAATCTCTTCATTAGAAATACCTTATTGGAGGTCGAGGGTTTTTCATACAATTTAGCCAATGTGTCCATCAAACCCTTCATTGTCTTTTATTTCGAAATATGGAAAACCACTGACGCTGCCAGACTCAGCCGTATCATTCCTAGAGCCTTCCTGTCAAGAATCTCCCATTCTTCATCCTTCATAGTCATTGGATTCTTTACTATTCTGCCTAATGGTAGGAATAGATCCTTCTGATATAAATAATATTCCATATGCATCTTCCATAACTAGTAGTTTTGTCCATTAAATTTTCCGACCCTAAACTTTCCATCTTCCGACATTGCTCCCACTCGAACCAGGAACCCTCTTTTCCTGCGAGTTACCTTTTCCTCTGATACTAGTTGCTAGAAAAACAGGATCGCGGAGCAATAAAATAAAAAAAATGTGGAAATAAAACACAGAAGATACACAATACAATAGAGACACATATATATGTGGTTCACCCAGTGTGGGCTACGTCCACCAAGATATTTCCAGGTCCTTCCTTTATTATTATCCAGCAAATGAAGGGATACAACCTACATCACACCCACTGTAACTTTCTCTTCTTTCTCTCACAGTCTCTTCTCTCAGAATACAATATTCACCATAATACATAGCTATAATACATTTCCCTCATAAAAGAGGGTTGCCTTCTAGGAAAAGAAACCCTAACATAAATTCTACCATTAGATTTGTGACCTTATAATGAATGGGCCATATTTACAACGAAATTACAATATAGATTTCCAAGGAAAATTTTCCTTCGGGGGGCCGCTTGCCCCTGGACCCCCCAACCAGGGGGATAGCCCCCTCGAACCCCGCAGAGGGGGTAACCCCCCTCTGCACTCCCCCGCATGGAAGAGTGTACATTATTCTAGGGTGTAAATTATTCATGGGGTATAAACGAGGATGAAAACAAAGACCTCTTAATCTGGTAGATAATCAAGCTCCACAACCAACATTCCACATGGTAGAATTGGTAGAATTTTTCCTTTTTAGCTATTCATACAACAAACAGGGGAATTCAAAAAAAATGTCTCATGCATATCAGTATAAATATATTTATCTTTCCATCTCTCCACATTCACTCTCATACCCTTAGTTTCTCGCACAACAAACTCAAGCTCCTTTGCAATTATCCAGTCTTGAATTTCCTCCAGAGACAGATACCACCTCATCTCTTGCCTTCATCATTCCCTACAAGACTTTCAGTCCCGACAATAAAACCATTTTTTGGTGTCATTTAACGCTTTCACATGTCCTTATTAATGTCGGGGAGTTTATACCCAGGGTTTGTCTAGATTCAACTAACAAAAACCCCAAAGCATCAACATATAAATCTTCATCCAAGGCCGAAGAAGGTCTCACCCAAGACGTAGTGAGGATCATAGAGACCATTTGTTCTTGTGACGGGGATGAAGGATTAAATACACATGTATCCATCTGAGATGGAATTCATGAAATCCATTAATAACACTTTACTATTATCAATATGTAAAAAATACACACACATATTCAAGTAACACATGAGTGACACATGATAGATCAAAACTACTGCAACTTTATTATTCCTTTCATTCAAGAACACACAAGTATACATTAAGAAAACTATATTCAACAATAATAGAGTTTCATGCTCGACATGTTACCTTTGATGGTGTCTATGGAGGTGAATAAGGGATCTATTTAAAGCACACCATCAAACACCGACCCCTGAAAATAAGTTAGTCTTCATCAAGAGAGAGCATCAGTCGTTGCTTGTCTTTCTTTTCTAGTAACACAAGATAGAGATAGTAGTCTCATGCTTTATGTTGCTGGAAAGGTGAGTATCCATGGAAATAGGTGAGAGTAGGGAGCATGGAAACTAAGTTGGATGTATTGGAGGTGCATGCATATCTTCGTAGAAGTGCGCTAGGAAGAATTTGGATCTTATCAATACGATGGATCGAAACCGTTGGACACATTTATTGCATGGATTCAACACATTCTTGAACATCAAAAGGCTCGCGCACTTGACATAGTGCTCATAGAAATTCCTATGCAATGGTGGTTCGCACATAGAGAACCTTATCGTGAATGGGAATTTTTCGAGGCATCCATGCGGGAAAGCTTCCGACTCAATATAAAATTTCGTAGATACACTTGCCTGTGTGAAATACTATGGATATGTAAGAAATGGCGCAATGCGTGCAGTCATCATATGAATGGATAACACATATTTCCAAAGAAGCAACATATATCCATGACTTCCTTATTCTCCATTGAGAAGAACAAGCGACCACATTAGCTAGAAAGGGATAGGGATACTCTATCCATACCTCTCAAAGATATGTTCCCTACACTACTCTTCCCCAACCCCAACGAGCCAACAAACAACTTGGGAATCATTGCAGAGGAACTAGTTAATCAATGGATCTTAGTAGAACCAACCAAACCTACTCTCGTATGTCCCTGGCGGAAGTTGACTGGTTGAGCTCGCATGTGAAAACACAATGATCCACCAAGGGACACTGCATCCACATGAGCCATAGTTTAAATATCATTGGGGGGCACATGAATATGCGCGGCACCCCCAAATATTAAAACTCATGAATGTGTTGGGTTGTCTAAGATATCATTAATTTAGAAGATTTTTCAACGAAAAAATATTTGTAATCATAACGATCGATGTGACATGTAATTCTACCACATCAACTTCCTCCCACTTCAGGAATATAGGCTCGTTAATGTTGTTGATAGGAGGACCATTCGCTCAATTCAAAGTAAAGTTGAAGTTAATCATAGGGACTGAAAAAAATATTGGCACTAATGTGACCATGTTGATAAACGTCTAGTATGACCAACCTAACGGCCAGAATGGGACATGGAACCAGACATATCACAGAAAAGACGAGACAATAAATATGCATGCATGACAACCCATGTGTCATTTTTCCTTCATCCTTTTAAGAAGGAGAACTAAATTCCAATTCCTTACCTCTTCTCTACATTCCTTATGTTCTCCTTCATCCCCCGTAGTAAAGTGTTCACAACTCCTAATATCATCTCCTTCTCGTGACATTTTATCATCATTCTCACCATCTCTATTATTGCCTCACACATGACCAAAGGCTAAGGCCATGAAGGAACGATCAATTCCCAATCCATTGCTACCCTATGACATCCCATTCGAAGGCCATACATTTGAAAAGGTGTCCCTACTCAAGTGTTTCAAATATAATGTTCAGGATCCCCATCAATTCCCTGAAATCTAGGTTGAAAAATACACATAGGTCATCCAACGAGAAGACAGATCTGACATAGAAATGATGCAAGAATGGGCAATAACCCTCAAGAAATATGGAATTCTCTCCCTCCTTAAATGTTTTCATTTCGATCGAGCCTAGGTTGTTCAATCATGTGTTCATTTCCTCCTCACTAGAGTGCATTGGATTTACCTTTGGCGGGACCAACCCTATCTTATTGAACAAGCCATTATACATAGGAATTTTAGCCTTCCCCTTTCCGACAAAGATCCGATGACTCGTCCTAGGTAAAAGGATGCACCACAAGAGGAATTTTAATCCAAATATGACACACGCAAGGGAAAGCATGGGCCGTAATCCCAAAAATCAACAATTTGGTTGTTAGGTTTGCAACACAACTACTTGCATGCAAACTTATTCATAAATGTTAGAAGGATGGATGCATTATCAGGGTCATTCTCACAGTAGAGCACTGTGATGACATGATTCAGATAGCTTGGCCCCCCTACTTATTCAAGGAATTCCTCACTAATTGTTTAATCACTCATGATGAGGGAAAATAATTTCACTACATTTGGGTCCTCCTATTACTGGGTATGGTACTGTGGCGACCACCCCTCGACTTTGAAATTGACATGGAAAATTCCCTCTCACTTCTTTCTCCTTCTTTCTTACCGCTCCATAATTCCAAGAATGTTGATGTCCATACTATAATTGCTAAATCCTTCTATCAATGGTACATAATTGATCAATTCTTCCACTGAAATGGTCTGCATCCCATCCCACATATTCGACAGGTATGAGCGTCATATTCAATTTAAATGTAATATCCATAACTTGTTAATATTTCCCCATGCAACTACAAGAAAGATGAAAGTAGTGCTCCCCTTATGTATTACAGAGAGGGATATCATAGAGAGGTTTGTTAATTGGTCAGTCAAATATAATCCTCCCTTATTAGAGGTTCAATCTGAATTTGAGCTAAGGAAAAATAATTTCTAGGAACAAAAATGGATTTCCACTACTGCCCCGAATTATGAAAACACAAATCCATCCAAAGATCAAGAGTCTTCCAATTCATATAAACACAACCAATGCACTAGTATATCTAACAATTATTCCACAACCGCCAAAAAATGAAAGCGAGCGAACAAAACTCAAGCCACAACTCATATTGACATTGACTCTGGATCAAAAAGAGATTTCTCATCTCCACCACGGGAGACCCTTGTTGAAGAAGAGGTTACCCTTCCCTCAATCCAATACAAACTCCATTCTATTTCTAGAAAACACTGGTGAACAACGTCCCAAAATATAAAAGAGGTGGGTTTCCCCACTCAAATCCATCAAGTAGAAAAGTTGATGAAGGAAAATTGTGCGCAGTTGGCTAGACAACAAGTCTTTCAAAATGACATGATGCAACATGTGGATATTCTGGACTAGCTATTGGCCCTACCCTCCCTGTCAAAATCTCCACCCCTGATAAACCAAGACACCGATGCTCTTGGATTCAATCAATGCAAAGTGTTAAGCGTCGACCCCCTCGTTGTCATCCCCACAGCCTTGGCTAGGATAGAACTTGACCTGTAACAAGTCCCTACTTTTGAAATACAGATCTTTATCTCTACTATGATGCATGAAATGGGGGAATTCCACTAATATATCGCCCACAAACAATCCCATATATGCACTCAATTTGATCAAGAAGTCTCTATTCATGCCACTAGAAGATCCCAATTACAACAAGAATCACACCTGCATCAAGAAATTGAACACCCTACTCTCGACACCATGCCTCTTCATGGGCCTATATGCATCCATGATACACTCTAGAACAAGACATTCTTCCTCACTTCCACTTGGTGCAGTCTCTTTTCTCTTCATCATGGTCCTAACCCTTCATCGTGCACCCCCTTTCTCTCTTTTTTTCACCTCCCTGCTCCTCTTTCCTTCTTATCTCAACTCTTCTTGTGTATCTTTCGACTCTCTCTCTCTTCTCTACTCCTCCGTCTATCCCATTCCTCACATGATCTCAACAATTTTTGGATCCTCTTCAATGGATCCATTTCCTCTCTCACTTTCCCCCGTCCTTGACCCCCCCCCCAAAACTAGGGGTGTTTACTCGATCATTATGTTGGGATCCATGTGCATCATCCCTTTCTCCATGAACAACATATTTATCCAAAGTGGAATCTCTTCTAGCATTAGTTTCCTCGAATCTTCTGCAAACTTTCTTTCCGCCTCACTAAAAGAATCAGTGTAATCCATAGAAAATTCAATAATATGTCCCTCTTTTACATGAGAAAACCAAAATTCAATGGTCTGAGTCTAGTTATTTTCCAACACCTTCAATCTATCAAGCATGTCTTGATCCCAAACCATTTTTTCTAAAGGCCATATGGTAGAATTGGTAGCATCTTTCCTTTTCATCTATTCATACAACAAACAAGGGAATTCATAAAAGAACGTCTCATGCATATCAGTATAAATATATTTATCTTTCCATCTCTCCACATTCACTCTCGGACCCTAAGTTTCTCACACGACAAACTCAAGCTCCTTTGCAATTATCCAATCTTGAATTTCCTCTCGAGATGGATACCACCTCGTCTCTTGCCTTCATCATTCCCTACAATACTTTTGGTCCTGAAAAAAGAACCATTTGTTGGTGTCATTTCACGCTTTCACGTGTCCTTAATGCCGAGGATTTTATACACGGGGTTTGTCCAGAGTCAACCAACAAAAACCCCAAAGCATCAACATATCAATCTTCATCCAAGGCCAAAAAATGTCTCACCCGAGACATAGTGAGGATCATAGAGACCATCTAGTCTTATGACATGGATTAAGGATTAAATACATAGGTATATATGCAGGACAACATTCCTGCAAACCATTAATAACACTTTACTATTATCAATATGTAAAACAATACACACACATATTCAAGTAACACATGAGTTACACACGATAAATCAAAACTGTTGCAACTTTATTATTCCTTCCATTCCATAACACACAAGTATACATTAAGAAAACTACATTAAAAAACAACAAAGTTTCATGTTCGACCTGTTACCTTTGATGGTGTTTGTGGAGGTCAATAAGGGATCTGTTTGAATCACACTATCAAACACTGACCCCTGAAAATAATTTAGGCTCCATCAAGAGAGAGCATCAGTTGTTTCTTGTATTTAATTTGTTCTGGTAGAACAAGATAGAGACAATAGTCTCAGTATTTTTTCTACTGGAAAGGTGAGTATCCATGGAAATAGGTGAGAGTGGGGAGACTGGAAACTAATCTGAATGTATTGGTATACCTCAGGCTCTCTGTTGTTGGAAAGGAAAGTTGTGGGTTAATCTTGGCACCCTGACAAGGATTGAATCCCCCAAAGATACATTTGGCTCCTTGAGGGTTGTCTTACTTATGTAAGTGGTTTGTTTCAAGTGTTGGGGCTCTTATCGAACAATCTATACTTTCCCAAAGCCTAAAGGAAAGTAGGCCTTGATTGACGTACCACAGAGGTAGGATACATATTTCTATTTAGGAGGAGAAGAAACTCACTCCAAGGGAGACATCCCAAGACCTAGTTTCTTGATGAAGGGTAAAAATACCAAGTAAAACTCACCCCTCTCTCTAGTTCACTTGAGGAAAGAAATCACTTAGTAAAGTTTTAAGGGGGCAAAGGAAAATTGAATGAATGGTACATTCCCTTTACCAATTAAACTGTTAAATTTAGACTTGCTATTAAGTTCTTTTCAATTTTATAGACAATAATAGCATAAGCAAGATCATTGAGAGAAACACAATCACAAGGTACACAACATTTTATCCTGGGAAACCTTCATGAGGGAGAAAAACTAGAAAAAAATTCCTTAATATAGAATGACAATACAATGCCAAGAGAAAATACCAAACCACCAAGAATATCCAAGACTGAGCAATGTGCCTCTCTCTCCTTCTTCTTGTAACTGCATCTACCTCCAAAAGATGCACACTTGTTGAGTGAATGAATAAGTGAGTAAGTGAGGAACCATCCTCACTTATTTATACTAGTTGGGAGGTGCTAGGGCTGTGTCTCTTCACCAAGCTGGGATGACTTCTTCAACTAGTGGTTAAAACCACTTTAATTATCCCTAGGGGCCAACTTTACAAATAACACCATATAACTATGGTTTGACCAATCCACAAAAGGGGATTTGATCTATATAAAAATAACTCAATTATAATTAGAATATTATTCGCAGTTACAATATTTCAACACTCCCCTTTAACAAGAAGGGTATTCTACAACATCATCAGGAAAGAGAGAGGTCAACAACCTCATCAACATCTGGTACATTGACTGGAACATCTATAAATCATCGAAATTTTTTCTCATCATCAATAACATCATCTTTCATAAAATGGAGTTGGAGTAGAATCATCATCATTGTTCATAGCATGGAGCTGAAATAACATCATCATGATCATTCACAACATGGATCTAGAATAACATCATCATCATCATTAATAGCATGGAACTGGAATAACATCATCATCATCATCATTCATAGCATGCAGCTAGAAAAAATTACCATCATCAACACGAGGCTGAAACAATAACATCATCAACACACAAGGTTGATACAACAACAACATCAACACGAGGTTGAGACAATTATCATCATCATAACAAGGTTTAAACAACAACATCATCAACACGAGGTTGAGACAATAACATCATCAACACAAGGTTGAGACAAAAACATCTTCAACACAAGGTTGAGATAACAACATCATATGGAAACAGAATGAGGTAGGTGAAACAAAATTTTGTGGTACTCTGACAAACTTTCCTTACCGGACCTTCGAGATCTTCCCAGGAATCAAAATATTCCCTAGGATATAAAATTCCAACAGAGGTACCACATGGTACTCTAACAGACCATCCTTACCAGACCTTCAGGATCTACCCAGGAATCAAAATATTCCCTAGGATATAAAATCCTAACGAAGCTACCACTACTAACCACAGTTGGCATATACATGCACAGGTACTCTGACAGACCATCCTTACTGGACCTTCGAGCTCTATCCAGGGATGATCAATCCCCGAGGATATAAAATCCTAATCGAGCTACCTACTATTGGTCAAGATACCATAGTATCATTAGCATCACTTCCCCTTTCGAGGGAGGTCCTTTCGGACTATACCAAGCTTGTCTCAAAAGTATTCAAACTTTACACGAGATAGAGGCTTGGTCAACACATTTGCAACTTGCTCATTTGTGCCAACATATTGGAGCTTTACATCTTCCCTATGCACCATATCATGAATGCAGTGATATTGTATTTCTATGTTCTTCGACTTATAATAGAACATTGGGTACTTCGTCATCTTTATACAACTTTGGTTTTCACATAGAATCATGGTGGATTCCATGTCCATATCGAATAGACCTGTCAACAACTTCTGAACCCATATGGCTTTCACAGTTGGCAGAACATGTTGCAATGTATTCTGCTTCTGTCATGCTGAGAGAAATATTGGATTGCTTCCTACTCTGCCATGAATTCATGGTTGATCCCAGAATAAAAAAACATCCTGAACTTTCTATCAGAAACACTTCCAACCCAATCTGAATTAGTATAACCAACCAGTCTAAAGTCATGATCTCTAGTGTAACAAAGACCAAATTCCAATGTACCCTTAAGGTATCTCATCACATGTTTTTCAGCAACAAGGTGAACATATCTGGGCTCTACCAAATACTGACTCAAGGTGTTCACAGAAAAACATATATTTGGCATGGTATTTTTCAAATACATCAATGCTCCAATGATTTGTCTATATAGAGTAGCATCAACCAATTTTGACGAAGTATCAACCAGGAGCTTCAAATTTGTTTCCATGAGTGTGTGCATGGATTTGCATTCCAACATGTCAAACCTATTCAGTATTTCAACTGCACACTTCCCTTGGTTAAGGAAGATCTTCTCTGGGCTCTACCAAACTTCAAGAGCTAAGAAATAATGCATTAGGCCTAGGTATTTCATCTCAAATTTTGCAGTGAGCTTCTTGTTACAGTCTATGATGAGATTTTATTCTCTTGTTATGAATAAGCCATCCACATACAGTAGCAATATAACTGGATCATCATTCATAACCTTGAAGTAAAGGTTAGAATCAACTTTACTCTTGGTAAATCCTAAGCTCGTCAGGAAACAATCAGTTCTATCATACCAAGATCTAGGAGCTTTCTTTAACCAGTATAGGGCTTTCTTCAACATACAGACATAAGTATTTCTATATTCAAATCAAATTTTCACATCACTTTGTACCAAACCGGTACACTTGTTAAACTACAACTCAATCTACACAATCATGTTCTAGCTCTATGTGCTTTCTACAAAGCACTATCTATCTGAGAGTATGTTCTTTACTTTATCTACAACTATTCCTTATGGAACTGAGACTCTACACTTGCAGCTATTATTTCTAAAGATAAGAATGACTTGTTCTATTCTCACTGTAGTTGTTGAACTCTGAGGGTAGCTCCTATATTCTATCATGGCAACAACTTCATCTGAGAGTGGCTCAATAATTGATATTGAAGGTATCTCTTCTTCTTTCATGGAGGTAACTCTATCTTCTATTGTAGCCATGTATTCATGACCCAACTAAGTACTACACCAACAAGCACTAGAGATAACTCAATCTCAAATATAGGGATTTCTCCCCCTGAATCTCATACTGTCACAGAATCATGGTTGTTCTTGGTGTCTTCATGAATACTGGAACTATTTCTTCAATTACTGGAGTAAGTGTCTTATCATAGTCTTCTCCCTCTTGATGGTAGAATCCTTTGGACAAAATTTAGTCTCTGTACATCTCTATATTGTTATCTGTAACATGCTTGATCTGTTAAATCAATCTTGGAAGTTAGCACTGACTTCCCCTCTCATCTCACCAAAAATCCATCTCCCATTCCTTCTTATTGGATTCTTTATCTCTCACTGAAACAAAGGAATCTTCTCAGGATATTTCATATCTCCTAGCGGTCTCTGAAGCTACGATCTAGTCTTCTCAACTCATGGCATCTATCTGTTAGTCCTAGAAAATGTCTCTTTTTCCCATCTGATCATCTCTGAGATCGGGCTCATTCTAAGTCTTGATTTATTCTGAGTCTACAAGGACTTCATCATCTCTACAGGATATTCTTGGTGTAGAGTACCAAGTCTTAATATGAAAAGCTAAGTCAGGTAGTCAGACTTCAAACAAAATCTTCTTTGTGTCAAGGTGGCTTCATTATCCATTGATCAAGTCTACTTAATGTTTGTTCATCTTTGGAGCCTTCTACTCATTACAATCAGTCTCCATGTGAGATATTTTGCATATCAAAAATATATTCTTCTTCATCTTCTTTCATACATGAATGTATACAGTCATGTACACAATATGCTTCATGTATCATCTAATATGTCTCCTTCTGCAACCATCACTATAGCTTCCTTAGGGCACCTGTGACCTGTCCAGAATAGGAACAACATAAGACAAGAATAATACTATTTATAGTAATAATAAAGAAATAGTGAGAACAATCGTCATAGTAGCTCTTTTAGAGCTATCACTTGTGACCTGCCTAAAATAAGGGTTAAAAGTATGAAATATAATAATGAGAGAAACACTCTTCTAGTGTTGTGATCAATTATTCCTCCATGGTAACCTGGAGGCACAACAAGAAGTTTCTCCTAGAGGAGATGTTAGTTGTATCTGGTAAGTGATTACAATAAGCATTTATCTCAATATGCTAACATTCTACCAAGTATAATACTCTTCAAAGATTGTTATTTGAACTATAGTGTTTACTTGTAATGAGGTAGTTATCAAAATTCTCATGTGTAAAATTGAATCTTATCAACTTAATCAATCAAACCTTGAACCTGGAGTCTTGTCCTCAAGAATTGGTGTGTTGATTTTCTTCCAAGTCTCCTTCACTCAAGATACAAGTGATTATTAAACCTATCCTCTATACTAAGACAATATGCTATCTTGACACAAATCTAAGTTAGAGAATAAAATCTAATCTCAATCTAATACCTTGACTTTAATTTTGACCAAGAGTTAGTATGATGGTCATAAATTCAACATACAACCTAGATGTTCAAAATAATGTCATAACAAATGGATGTATATCAATACAATCAAACCTAGGGTGTTGGATATGAGATTATTTTGAATCTATGATTGTTGTTTAGACAAAATATCCTTTCTCCTGCAAGTACCCTTTAGAATAATGATACAGTTTTGAACATATGTAAGTACATACCTCTGATAGTATCAGCAGGTAGTGGCACCATCCGGGAGTAGTGGAAACAAACCTTTAAAAAAATCAAATGTGTTGCAATTGACACTGCAACTGATACTGATATTGCAACTAGTACTTCCATTGCAACTGCAACTTAGGGTTTTATGAGGAAACCCTAATTTTTTCAGAATTCAAATTTTGGAATTATGATCTAGGGACTAGATGCACTGGGTTGAGGCGAGTAGGATGGAGTTGTCTGTTTTCAAAAATTTCAAGTTTTACCCCTTGAAACTTGACTTGCGCAAATTTGGACTGGTACTTCTGGTATTGGTTCTGGTTTCCTGGTTTTCTCGTACCAGTCAAAACTAGGGTTTCACTTTTCGAAGGCTATGGCCACTGAAAAGGTTCGTTCAAGATGCCAATGAGTTCACTAGTCTAGGGCACACTTCCCTAGATGGTTTTTAGTCAGAAATTCCCTTCAAATAAAAATCCCTAATTTTCTTGTACGACAACAATGACGTTTTTGGTTGCCTAGTGAAAGGTGCTCTATTCAGTTTATCTCTGATACCATGTTAAATTTAGAGTTTTTATTAAGTTCTTTTCAATTTACTAGACAATAATATCATAAGCAAGGTCACTGAGAGAAACGCAATCACAAGGTACGCAACATTTTATCCTGGGAAACCCTCGTGGGGGATAAAACCCCACAAAAACTTTCTTAATATAGATTGCCAATACAATGTCAAGATAAAAGACCAAACCACCAAGAATATCCAAGACTGAGAAATGTGCCCCTCTCTCCTTCTTCTTGCAACTATAGCTACCTCCAAAATATGTGCACTTGTTGAGTGAATGAGTGAGTGAGCAATTGAGGCACCATCATCACTTATTTATTTATAATTAAGCTAGTGGTTAAAACCACTTTAATTATCCATAGGGGGAGAATTTACAAATAACACCATATAACTATGGTTTGACCAATCCACAAAAGGGTATGTGGTCTGATACAAAGCCCGACATGACCAATCCACAAAAGGGTATTTGGTTTGATACAAAGCCCGACATGACCAATCCACAAAAGGGGATTTGATCTATATAAAAATAACTCAATTATAATTAGAATATTCTTCACAATTACAATATTTCAACAGAAACAATAAACATTAACAGTAAGCAATGATATCAATGTTTAAAATCAGTGAATTCAAGATAAAAATATGCCACTGAAACACCAAAAGATAAAAAAACATAGAAGCAACAAATATGTCTAGAAATTGCAAGCTATGATGACAAGAATGATATAAATACCTTGCAAGGTTGATAGTACTTGTCACTTGTAATTTCAAGATTTGAAGCAAGTCAATAAGTGACTTAAATATACTATCAAAGTATTTGCAACAACATTAAAATAATAATTATGACAACAACAAAACCACTTCAGAAAGTACTTAAATTAGGCAATTTAAACAAACACTTAGCATATAATGATAGTAGATTTCCTAGTACAAGTGTTGGGTGGTTTTATAAACAATTTGAGGGCTGTTAAGGGGATAAAATGATGGCCGTAATAGTAATTACAACAGCAGCAACAGCCTCGGACAAATTCATAAATTTGTACCTAGAACAATAGCAAAAGGAAGACTAGAGCCTTGGGATGATAGCACTTAGGAAAATGAAAATTTATGGGTTAGTTTTAGAGGTTAGTATGATCATTAAGGCTGCTAAATAAGGGTTGTAACAACAATCATAGCACCAGTAATATGGCTTTTATTGTTAGCGAAATTTTCAAGAAGATGTTTTGAAATTTTGTTTGGTCTCATTCATCCACAAGAGTGTAGAAATCAATGCCTTTTAGGGGCTTATGGAGTCAATAATAGTAACAATATCACGTGGGAAATAAAATAATGATAATGTTTAGCTAAGGGAAGAAGTAAATGCAAGAGGTGTTGGAACTTCAAGGCCTCAAGCATTTTCCCCTTTTAAGGGAGGTTTTGCTAGAGAGTAGGCACTTCTAGGCCCTAGCATTGTTGATGTTTGGACAACATCGGGAAGACATTCTCTTAGAATAATAATTAATAATATAATTATTGATTATTAAATATCATATATAATAAGTAAATGATAATAATAAATAGTTATTGATTATTCAAGGGATGGATCCTTTCATGGATGGTCACCATATGTTCCATATATATGGAACACTCATCACTGTAATAATACATCGATCATATCTCATAGGAAGAAAAAAACAACATGGTATCAGAGCAGGTTGAGTGGTTTTGACTCCCTCACGGGAGAGCCCAGTAACAATGAGAGTCTAAGGATGTCGTCCTATGTATGCTTAGTAGTGTAGGAGATGCAATGAGGGGATTTCCCAATCTGCAAATTGACGTTTTGTGAGAATCGACACATTGTCCAGCTGGTGAGTTTGCTCTGCAATCCATAGAATGTGCACGAAGCAGTTATAGTAGAGACGTGGAATTCCTCCACTGCATGACAAATCCCATCAGCATCAAGATAGAGCTTATGGAGTTGGTAAAGTTGTGTTGTTAGTTTTGATAAACTTGTTGTGATATCTAGATATTGTGTGGTTGCGAATTTCCATTTTCAGATATAGAAATCTAAGTCAGAGAGTCGTTATTAGCGAACGTGGAGGAAGAAAAGGGTGGAGAAAACCCTAAAACATTTGTGCAAGATAAAGATGAAAGTGTTGCTACAAATACATGATGCCTAGGGTTTTGATCATTGTGATGTAAATAAGCGAGAGGGAGATGAAGCGGACGGGTTCAAACCCCGAGTAGAAGGGGGTTCGATGTATTTAATGGTGTTTCTAGAAGTGATAACGGACAAGAAACCCGTAGACCCCACCATTCAAGAAGGTGTCCATTCTATCGAATGGATGTGAGACGCAGTCCAGAGAAACAAGTTGGTAGTATGATTTGTGGAACTTTGAAAAGGTTGTATGCATAAGGTTCAACGATGTTAGTGTCCTCATTGTAGACCAGGCGATCGATTATGCAATTTAAGAGTCCTAGTTGTGGGTGCAAATATAATGGCGGAAGGTCATTCTCAGTTGCATCAATGAACCCTTCCCATTCATTTGGGCCAAAGTTTTTTATGTGTCCATAACATTGCTTACATCTCCAGTTGTTGAAGAACTATGGTTGGGAGTGATGATGGAAGGCCTGAGTCTGGGACGCTCAAAGGCCACTAGTATGCCTACATATGGGCGGGGAAAGCGGAGGTCAAATATTTGATTCACTTAAGCAACCACGTCTCCCATATTTGTGGTGATGATGTTGGGATAATAACAGATAGGGATCTCATTCCCACGCTAGTGGATGATATTGATCAAATCCATAAGAATGATTACAAAAAAAGGAGGTAGAGAGATCATACATAATGATTTTGTTGTTACATGGCCATCAAAAACAACTCATATCCCAAGTTTTCATTGCATCCAAGGGACCTATAATTCTTGTGAACATGTAAATTTTCCCTCTAATTTCATTATCAATAGGTTCCAAATTTCTTTCAATGAGCATAACCAGTTTGTAGATGTGCCAAATGTATCGCAGAGGTGCCAAAAGGCCAACCATGAAAAACATGGTGGGCATAGAGCTGGATCTCAGGTGTGGTAGAACCCATGGGAGTTCATGGCGTCAATCATGAGAAAGAGAAGAACAAAGGGCACTATAAGACTATTCATAGAGTGAAGAGTAGCCAAAGACAAGGGTAGAAAAAAAGGCAATAAGCCAGATAGATATTTGAAAGAGACTAAGTTGTAGCAGAGCATGTGTACCAGTGTGGTACAGTTGGATATTTATCAGGAGATGAAGAAACGTTGCGGAGATATACAATTCTTACTAGGAAGAGAGTGCATTTGATAGAAAGTGCACCAAAGGGTGTTGACTCATCTTGAGATCAGTCAGGATTCATGGAAGCAGACTTCTATAACACTCAATACTGCAAAGGTAGAATATATCATAGCCAATTATGCAAGTCATGGAAGTAGTGAGGCCTCAGAGGCTTCTCGCAAGATTTCATCTGAGACATGGTGCAAATGAAGCAACCAGGCTTCAGCACACAGACATGCAAGATGGTGTAGACTTCATCCTAACGTGACTCAAATGGTCAGATGAATGAACCAAGACATTGGTTTCACAAGAAAACCTCGATATGTCTTGTGAAGCATGTGTTGAGATACCTACGAGGCACAGTTAGACATGGTCTGAGATATACTTCCAGTATTGATATGATATGGTGGGAATATATTGACTCTGATCGGGCAGGGAGTGCAGTGGACAAAAAGAGCACCTTCGGGTGTTGCTTCACTTTGGGATATTCCATGGTTTCCTAGTGTAGAAGGAAACAGACTTATGTGTCTTTGAGCACATCAGAAGAAGAGTACATTGCATTAAGTATGTCAGTCTGTGAAGTAGTGTGGCTTTGCAATATCCTTGCAGATTTATCCGAACATGTGCTGGATTCCACTATTAGTCATTATGGTAACCAAAGTTGGGTAAAGATATCAGATAATCCAATGTTTCATGACAAATCAAACCACATTGAGATCAAGTACCATTACATCCGAGACATTGTGCAGATGAAGGAAGTACTGGTGTTGTATCTTCCTACAAATGACCAAGTTGTTGATATTCTTACCAAACCAGAACAAAGTTCAAGTACTTTCGTGACAGACTTAGTGTGGCAGAGAATGCCTCCCTTGCTGATAGGGAGTGTTGATGTTTTCATCTTCCTGAGACATTCTCCATATCGTACTCCTATGTGACTGAGTTGATTTGATCTGTGATGACACTTATCTGAGAAGGGATAAGTGTGTTTGGACTTATAGCCCAACGTCTGATGTGGAGAGCACATGAGTACATTCCAAGGGAGTTGACCCTTGACATCACACACTATGGGAGTTGACCCTAGTGTTTCTAGAGGGTGTAGCCTCTAGAAGTCCACATGGGAGTTCCATGTGTGACAAACTTTCTCCAGATCATACTCCTCTGCGATTGAGTTGAGTTGATCTATGAGGACACTTATTCGAGAAGGGATAAGTGCATTTGGGCTTATATCACAACGTCCCATGTGGATATCACATGAGTACATGTCAAGGGAGTTGACCCTTAACGTCGCACACTATGGGGAGTTGACCCTAAGTGTTCTTAGAGGGAGTATCCTCTAGAATTCCACATGGGAGTTCCATGTGTGATAAACCTTTTGCTACTATGGTGGTTATGTACCACTAGCGGAGATTGTGTGTCTCTAGACAATAGTTGTGTACTACTATGGAAAGATACCTCCCTAGCTAAGAGGGAGTATTGATGTTTCAACATTGGGTGGACCTTCTCCTAGATTGGGCTACAGACCAAGGGAGATAGGATACATTTATCACAAAGGTGCACTTATGGTAAATGGGTCCAGACGTAGTCCTTCCTTGATCACAACAAGGAATAATATGGACTTGAGGTGCTTGAAGTGTTTTCCACGTGCCAATTAGCATCAGGCCGACATTCACTCACAGGTGTGTACTTGTGGTGAAAGATCCTGGTGTGGTATTTGTCATAGTCATGGTGATTTGATAATAAATACTCAAGATGTATTATGTTATTACATGCAGACCCAAAGTGAGCCTAATATTAGATAGAGTTAATTGACTTAGAGGGAGAACCGCAGAAGGAGTTTCTCCTTGGTTTAGGTGGGAGAGAGATGTCTCCCAAGACTGACAGACAAGTGTCATGAGTCTAGGGTGAAGTTTGTATACTTCAAATACAAGCTTGGCATGTTTCAAAATGTCTCCCTCATTGAGAGGGAGTGTTGATGTTTGGACGACATCGGGAAGGCATTCTCTTAGAATAATAATTAATAATATAATTATTAAATATTAAATATCATATATAATAAGTAAATGATAATAATAAATAGTTAGTGATTATTCAAGGGACACATCCTTTCATGGATGGTCACCATATGTTCTATATATATGGAACACTCATCATTGTAATAATACATCGATCATATCTCATATGAAGAAAAACCAACAAGCGTACCTTCATTCCTTAGCTTTTGAAAGACAATTTAATTGATGACAAGAATGAGATTAGTAGAGAGATAGCGCTTTAGGGATCTAATAATCACTCCCAATAAAATGTATAATTGGAAATATCAAGCTAGTAGAATAGTTATAGAGAAAAAGAAGAATTTGTTGTTTCTCCCCTAGGGTTTAAACAAGCAATTTCATAATCTTAGGCATGAAACAAGTAAATTTTACCACAAACATCCATAGGATGAATAAAAATGCATGTTTTCCACTTACTTCACCAAGAATAATCAAGTCAAACCCTAGTTTATGTTGAAATATTGTAACTGCAAAGAGTATTCTAATTATTATTGATGT
Organism: Picea engelmannii; assembly: GCA_009831015.1. Taxonomy (NCBI): domain Eukaryota; kingdom Viridiplantae; phylum Streptophyta; class Pinopsida; order Pinales; family Pinaceae; genus Picea; species Picea engelmannii. The sequence continues at coordinate 59,826 of ML818968.1, read as the reverse complement.
ATTATTCATTATATCAATCCCCTTTTATGGATTGATCATGTCGGGTATTGTAAATGACCAAATCCCCTTTTGCGGATTGGTCCACTACTACATATGGGCAGATTATTCCACAAAAATTTTCCATGCTTCCACTAGTTTCATCATTTTTTTAAAGTGGGTGGGATTTTCGTGGATATTGCCACGAAAGTTCATCGCAATATCCACGAAAATCTTAATTTAACCTAGTCGGGATTTTCGTCTCTATAGCAACGAACTTTTGTGGCAATAGCGAGGAAAATTTTTCCTATCTCATTGGTCGGTGTTAACGACTAGTTGACTATTTTATCTATATATAAGTGACTTTAAGAGACTTTGCGACACAATTGCTATAGTTGCGACATTGTTCTTGGCTTTTGTTTGAACTGTTTATTTTTTTCGTCACCCACCGGTTGAACAAATCCAATTCTCGATCTACATAGCTTGGATTTTGAACTTGCAAGGTTAGTATGTTATTTTTTATTGATGTACTCATTTAACTTGTAAATTTTTTTTCAAATGTCCAATTTGCATTTATCTTGTTTTTTCCTTGATAATATATTATAATATGTGTAGTACCATATTTTATGTCTTTGGTTTTTGGATCTAGTTAGTATATTCTATGGAAAAGGGTATGTGGATTCCATAATATTCTAGGTTTATGGAATCCACATACCCTTT
>ML818968.1:10450-20906 GCA_009831015.1 Picea engelmannii | reverse complement strand
GTCAAGGTATTAGATGGATTAAAGTAGAGATCATAGAGTTTATTCTCTAACCCAACTTTTTGTCAAGATAGCATATTGTCCTAGTACAAAAGACAGGTTGAAGAAAACACTTGTCATCTTGAGTGAAGGAGACTTGGAAGAAACACAACAACACACTCATTCTTGAGGACAAGGCTCCAGGTTTGATTAATTAAGTTGATAAGATTCAAAGTTGCACATGACAAGTTGATAACTAGTCTTTGAAAAGTACTATACATGGTAGCATGTGAGCATATTGAGATAAATTCTTAATGTAATCATTTTCCTGATACAAACTAACATCTCCTCTAGGAGAAATCTCTTGTGTTAGTTCCAGGTTTCCATGGAGGAATGTTTGATCACAACACTATAAGAGTGTTGACCTCATTTCGTATTGTATTTCTTACTTTTTATCTTTACTTCAAACAGGTCACAAGTGATAGCTCTAAAGGAGATACTGTGATGATTATTCGTGCTATTGTTTTATCTACTATTATCAAAAGAGTATTATTCTTGCTTGTTGACCTTGTTTCAGGTCACAGGTGATAACCCTGAGGAAGCTATAGTGAAGGTTGTTGAAGGCAACATATTATATGAGTGTTATAGCAAGATTTGCCTCACCATTGCTATCTTACACAGAGGGTCTTTTTCCATTTACCTATGCAAACTTATCAACCCATTTTTGACAATTCCAGAGCCAAAATATATATATTTTTCCACATATACACTCCCTAACTTCTTTGCAAAATGCATATACGCTTAATGCTCCACTACAACTCACATATATCGGGATTTGTGCCAGAAAATACAAAATGAGGTTGGGTTTCCATGTCACGACAAAAGATCTCTAATCTTTGACCTTCCATACACTGGAAACGTTCCGACTCGGCCCTTCAGTTTCATTTTGGAGGCTATAAGAGCACAATTTCGAGCTATGGAAAAAGAGGAGAAAGCATTCAACTTTTCTCTCAAAGAAGAGAGAGAGAGAGAAAGGCAGACTACTTGGGAGAGGAATTTTTGTCTTGTTTGGTTTATTCTCTTGGCATTGTATTGGCTATCTATATTAAGGAAGTTTTTGTTGGGTTTTCTCCCCCATGAAGGTTTCCCAGGATAAATGATGTGTCACTTGTGATTGTGTATTTCTCAGTGATCCTATCTATGTTATGGTTATCTAGTAAGTTGAAAAGAAACCTAATAATAGCTTAATCCTTAACAATTTAAGACCATTCCACAATGAAAAATGCCAAAATACACCACCATAAAGCTCTCCCAAGAGGTGCGCATTAGTTATTTCAGCCAATAACCCTTAAAGAGGGTAAAAATTTCAGACCACCACTTGTGTGTGATGATTTCTGATGAAAACGAATGTCATTTTATGTCTATTTATACCAAAATTATGACCTTTAATTATTTCAGGTCAAAAATCAGGGTCGACCCTGAACATTCACTACAAAAATCCATTTTTTACAAAAATGTAATAAAAAAAACCTAGTAGGGTGACGTCATGCCCTTTCTAGGCTGATGTTGAGCTCTCATGATGGACATCATGCCTCTAATGATGGAATTTTTCCCCTCCTAGGGCTTAATCTCACCATTTGTTGCTAGAATTTCGTGCAAATCCCCTTCTTTCACTGGAGCATCATTGCATGGAACCCTAGCCCCTCCAATATGACTTCATGGGCTAGATGGATGGTATTTAGGCCTCCCAAGTCCATCGTCCAAGTGAATGAAGGTAGGGATCATCCGTCTAAGGCCTGCCAAAGTGCCTCCAAAGGAAATGACTTCCTTCTTCATGGTACTATCCTTCAATGTACCTGTCCACCGGGAAAGGTCCTGGAGGAACAACAAATAAGCCCTCCATGGGTTCATAAGTCACAAGGATCATAGCATGTAAATCACATCCAATAATTGAATTACCCAAACATGTGCATATCACCCCCCTTAACCCCAAACAAGTGCTCAAAGACGTTATGTGATTTGATAAGTTAGTTTTGGAGAGGGTCTCAGGGTGTCCTATTGGGCTAACCTATCTTAAGTTTGGGGTGTTTCTCAGGTGGGATCTAGTCCAAGTCATGTAATCGTATGAGGTGGCATGGGGTAAATATTTGGGCATGGGTTGCATGTGATAAAAAATAAATGTAGAGTCTTACCTGTGGGTGTGTTTGTGGAGGGCGAGTTGCACCTTGTCATGAATGCAATTGTCTCCTAGCCCATTCATTGCCTTTTATTCTTAGCTTTGTTTCTTTTGATCTTTTGCTCATGTGCTTCAAGGAAATAGTTGAGGACCACTGTCCTGGCTTGATGACCAGAGGTGAAAGTGTTATCCACAAACATTTCATGGAAATGAGAAGGTTGGCTTGTGATGAGACCCCATTTCTCTTGGTTATGCCACCAAGAGCCACTGCCCTAGTTTGGTGACCAGATAGGTGGTAATTTCATACTGCTACATGCCCATGGTCATAATAGGTCGGCTCGTGATGAGACATCCTATCCTTCAACTAGTACCTTGAGTGTTTATGTTATCTTGTGGGTCCCCTTTTCTTATTGAGAAGTTTTTCACTTCTTTCTCGAGAATCCCTAGGCAAAGCATCTCGAAGCTTTCAAAATTGGCTTTTAACTCTTTCTAGTTACTTTTAGCCTCTGGTCCTTTATCCCCTTCTTCCCACGAGGTATGGTACAACCCTTCCTACTGTAGCCAATCCCAATGCCCAAACAAGGATAGGGGAGATGGAAGGAATAAAGATGGAAAATGGTAAGTATGGAGGGAACATACGATCATTTTTCACAGATCCACCTAGTATCAACCCATCCTAAAGGGAAATCAACTTACTAGGGAATTGTGTCACCCTTCCAGGTTTGAACGAGGCAAAGAGCATAATTTGCAAGCAAACGTCATGAAATGAAGAAGGATTCGATATAACATGTTCAAGTGTTTCAAAAATTAGAGTGATACATACCATGATACTCAGACTCATTACCTCATGGAGCAAGACTCACTGCTACCTTAGGACCAAGCTGGTGTGATAGATACTATTGTTGATGATATGTGGATTGCACTAAAGAAAAGAGGGACCCTCTAGGGCCATGCTCAAGTCGGTTGGCTCTCGATACTCCATGTCTAGGACCTGTGGGCCGCAAGACGTGATCTCCTTAGTTATCCCTAAGCTAGGGGATAACAGGGGCCAGGAAATATATATATTCCCTACCCACAACTTCTTATCCATGGTATATTTCTAGAGTGTTGAATACAACTAAATTACATTATAATACTCAATATTGGGGAAGGGCACACTTGCTACACAATGATAATAAGAAGTAACTTGTCAAAATTATAATAATAATAATACATAAATCTACCAAATATTTAAGTTATTAAATATAAAATAGACTACATGACAAAATATAATGAAGTGGCCAACTTGGGACAAACATTTACCTAAATAATTTGTTTAAATGTTGAAAATGATTCTGGGATATATTCTCCTATAATCCATTGTCACCTAGTTCTCCACATATCTTTAATCCATTTCCTTTTTGCATGCATTATAAGTTCCTACTCATTATCAAGTTCCTCTCATTTTATTTTGTTTGTTTCTGCACCATTTTTAATATTCGCTTGTCAAATACTTTACCATCCTCCACACTCATCTCTATTCCACACATAGTATCAACAATCATTTGAGATGTTCATAAAACCATTTCAGTCATTCTACATTTTTTCCTCTATCTATGCATATTATGTGCTCATTGCACATATTTCATTTTAGCGAAGCTTAATCTATGTTATCCTTGACTTATTAATGCACATGTTTTAGCCCATTGTCCTTACTCCCCTTGTATTACAATGAGTAATATAGTTCTTCGATCCATCATGTTTAATTGTTGATCATGAGAAAAAATTACAAAAATAAATTGTAAATAACCAAATATGATAGTGACAATTTATAGTGAATTTATAGGGCATTGTTTTTAACTGTTCTACGAAATGGTTTTTTTCACCGGACTCTAGCGATATAAATCTGCACGAAATTACTTTTTTTTGTTGTATAAAATCCATTTATGATTACAAAAATCGATTCAACACACTAAAAAACCTTTGGGGCACTCAGATTATACATAAATAATCACTCAAATCTATGGACCTAACAATTTTTGGCCAGATTTCGGACGAATGTTCTTGGAAAAAATCGTTAGAGAAAAATCATTTCATAAAACGTTTAGACTACGACAATTTATAGTGTATACTTAGAGATTCTTGGACAAATAAAGTGATGATTTCATCTTTGTAAATCCATAACTAGACATATATGAAACTTTAAAAATGAAAAAAAAAATACATATATAAAAAGATAAAGAAAAATAAAAAGATAAAAAAGAGTATATTTTGTAAATAATAATGCTAAAAAAACAAATAACAAAAGAACTTTACCATATAAAGAAGACATGAAAATGAGAATAAACCACTACCACGCATCATAATAAATAAAAAAGAAAAGGCAATCAACATGCACTAAACAAATAGTCACACCAACCATTATTACTGGAATTTCATGGTTACACACGAAGAAATTTCCAATGGGTAATGATGATCCACGATATATTTCTCAAAAAAATTACAAAGTTTTATCTTAGTTGCAGCATTATTAATTAACAATTATGATCATTAACACTTTGACAAGAAACAAATATAGTAAAACAAACATAGTAAATGAAGGTTAAAATGAAGTAATACAAGTCAAAGAAAGTGTCCTTCGTGTGGACAAGTCGATTGAGTAGAATTAGGGTATAGTTAAATAACACAACATAACAAGGCCATGTAGAGGTTGCCTTTATTATAGTTTCATGTTAGTCGTAGATATGTACTTGATAAGGAAGTAGTATGGATACTCCCATCAAATCGTCATTTTATAATTTATTAATCATTCTCATTCATCCATCTTATTGACATTGGATGCACTTCCAAAGGAATTTGCAAAGTTTTAGTATTCACGGTCCATTAACTTTGAACACTTATAGCATGATCATTAAGAGCCAAAATCACATCACATGATATGCCAAATTTGTGTTAAGGAACTAATCTACATTTTAATGTTGTGGGTTTTGATTTTTATCACTTTTGTGGTATGAAATAGATTTAGTGACCTCAAATAGTGCAATGGCCCTATTCGCCTAGCAATCTAGGCAATTTTATTTTGTGGAATTCACTACAACCCTACATCATTACTAATAAGGATATGTGAATTTATAGCACATATTTTATTGAAGACCTACCTTTTATTGCAAATTTCATTGCGATCTATGTTTTTTTATAGTGGATTGGTATGGTGAAATATTGACATTAAAGAGAGGACCAAGAACAAAAAAAAGTTTGATTTGTGTATCTTGCATTCTTGTTTTTCTCTCTTGTTTATGAGACTTGTATTAATTTCTTTGCATAAAGAAGTATTGTGCAAAATCTATAGTCCATTATTCATGTCCTATATGGTATGGTGAAACACTAACATTGGAGCAAGCACTAAGATCACAAACAATGTAAGTCGTGTACCCTTTATTCTTGTCTTTCATTGAAATTTATGAGATTGGAATGAATTTCATTGTCCAAAGAACAATCACACAACATCTGTAGCCCATATCTTGTGTCATATATGGTTGTTGACACAATCAATGGTGATGCATTCATGAGGTATCTAATGTTGGTACATATTGGTTCATGTGGTTGTTATTTTTATCGCATAAAATATTTTATTATTATGCAATATGGATAAAATGTCCTTGAGAAATGTTTGAAGTCAAAATGCATTGCAAACATCAAATTTTTAGTGGAAACATCCATGTTGGTCACAAGGATGCTTACCAGTGGAAATTGGTGTTTAATATTTATTTCATACATGTTCCCACAATGATTGTCTAGGGTCTACATTTGGTGTGCATATGGTTGATATTTTGTTCATTCATAACCCAAGCTTGCAACACAAAATTATAAATACAATATGAAATCCCAATTATGTTGGAGGGATTAGTCATGTCATTGGACACAATCCTAGTTATCATAGCTCTATTGTAGTAATAGGCTTTGAGGTAATAAGTCTTTTTTCATGCCCATGGTTATATTGCAAGGTCTGGAGTCATACCAAGGTACTTCATTGATGAGGTAGCAATAAAGATATGGAATTGACCTTCAATTTCAAGTGCCCATTAGGAGCTTTAGGAGTTGGCCTTATAACTTATATTAATATTGCATGGTCATTCATTATGTATACAATGTAGGAGTTGAAAATCACTCTTCTAGTTAATTATGTAGATTTTTTTTTACTATATGATTATGGTTCAAGCATAAGGAATTGAAATGCTAACAATTACTTATCAAGAAGTTTAAAGACTCCATCAATATTATGATCATGTAGTTTCTACCTCCAATATGTTTTTTTTTGTATGTGATGTTATTTCATTACCTTTGTTTTCCCAACAACAAGTAATATAAATTCTTGACTAGGATAAAGGAGTTGCGTTGTTGGGAACAACTTGTTATTGTAGTGCCTATTTTGTTAAAAGGTTCAAAGACATCAAAGGTGACTAAGGTAGTCATTATGTCCCCATTGGTATATGATGGGATATGGACTTATGTACCCTTTTGATGAGCACTAATTGAAACATGGCATCAACCTTTGGAGTACGACCCGATCCTCATTAGGAGGTTTAGAACTTAAACATGCGACTTTACCTAATGGTGGCATAATGTGCAAAGAACACATGATTTCGTGATAAACTTAAGTGACCAAGTAATATGTGATCAGTGCTAGCTCACATAGCTATCCCTTTTATTACTAATTAACACAATAATTACATTTAGAAGAATTTCATTTGTGAAGTAGAAAAATAATTGAGTTTTGTCAAGAAAGAATATATATATGGAGAGAGAGAGAGAGAGAGAGAGAGAGAGAGAGAGAGAGAGAGAGAGTTGTTATCATAGCCTTGGGGATTAGCTCAAGCAATTATGACTCAAACGTGAGATCTTTCCCCAAAGTTGGAGAAGTCACAGGTTTACCTCTCTTGATCCCCTCAAGGTTAGGCTCTATAATCAAGGTTGATGATTTACCATGTTTACAATCAGTGGATCATGGGGAAGTACTCAGAGGGTTTTCCATATATATATATATATATCATCCACACTCCATTAGTATACCTTCCACTAGGGGTGACATTGAGAAGAGGTTTAACAAACAAGATTTTTGATGTTCTAATTGTCAATGGACGATGCAATTATGGTGAGCCTCTTTTAATTTCCAAGATCATCATAAATGTAAAAAGTCATTAGATTTGTAGATATGTTGCTCGCATATTTTGAATAAAATGGATACAAATCCATCTTTGAAACCTAAGATCCATTGATCTTTCCACGAATAAAATTGATCCTAGCCATTGCATGTTTCCACATGGGCACCTTGGTGACAAATATAGTAATGATATTGAAATGATGAAGAGTTGGAACAATAATAGAGAGTTATAATAGCACTAATAATATTAAAGCTTATGTTCATATAATTAAGTTTAATAATCACAAAGGTTGTTATTTCACATCCTACCCTATAGTTAAGAAAAAACCATATGAATAGAAACTTGAATTGCACTTCATTCTACAATTTATATGTAGTTGTGTATTTAATATTACATATATAAACATGAATTTTATATATTTTTTGCACTACGAACTAAAGTTAATCTCTTCAAAATACATGTCACCTATTTTATGGAAAAATGAAAAAATATTCATACCACTATGAAATTTCAACACATCACAACGATGGAGTCTCTAAATATTTGAAAGAAATTCTCTCTAAATTTAGGCATTGTTATTTGTAATTTTCTTATGAATCTTTTATATTCTATCAAAATGATTCACATATTAAGGTTTATTACAATGGTCTATTATATAAACTAAATAAAATAAATAAATTGTCTCGGATGGGATGTCAACAAGAGTTCAGGGGGGAGTGAGTGAACCTGACATGTCACACATTTTGACATGGAGAGAGGGAAGAGATGGGACTTTTGGTAGTAGGAGGAACCTCTCTCACCCAAGCCATTTCCCCCATTATAGCCTTGGATTTCTTAGATGGCTCTACAACTTCTTCCCATGATGGACTCAAAGTAACTTTGAAGGGGATGTCTCGGGTGTCAAAAGGATCACTTAGTTATGGCTTTAAGCCTATTTAGGGTCTTCATGAAATATGTTGGTATAAACACCTATTATGTGTTGATTAGGAAAATTCCTTGCTCCACTACACTTCCTGAAGGTTCTCTTGTTAATATGAGGTGGTTGAGGTTTTAGGGAGTGATGGCCTCTCAAAGTTGAGCAAACCTATGAGAGATGGGGTAGATGATGACACAGAGAAGAAGCTCGATTGGAAATGAACATCAATTCTAGGCTAAGTCCCATAAGAACTCATGCACACCCTAGAAAACGAGCCAAGCCCCCCTCCTTGACCTCACCCAATAGGGAAGACAAGAGATGGACTCATGATGTAAAATCCCCCACCTCTTGATGAAGAGGTTTGGAGAGACTTAGTGGTCTAGTCATCCCCACTAGACCATAGTCTCATGCAACATGGGGAAAAAGTCAGCTAACTCAATGTTGTATTTTGAAGTTGACTTGAAAAGGTAAAAAGTAACTCACTGGAGGATTAGAGCACTTGAGGTTGAGTTAGGAGTTGAACTTCAGGGTTAACTTAACTCAACAAAAGAATAGAAAGAGGTATAAAGGAAAGACTAGGGCGCACCTCTCAGATCATCTTGGATTATTATGCATTTGGTTATTGGGCTCTTGAGCACACAGTTTTGAGGGTTTTGAGAATATAAACCCTAGAGAACAACTCAGTGGTGAAAGATTCCACTCACCTTGTTCCAAGCTTGGTCTCGGGGATGAAATACTCCACCCACACCATTCTACAGTATTCACAGGTACCATCATCTATTCAGGAGAGCAGCAGGTCGTACCCTTGAGGGCTTTCCAGCAGGGAGTGCATCATTCCTTGGAGAGGAGTTTGATCTAGACTATTGACAAGGTTTATCGATATTCTAGCACCTGGGTATTACTTGCAGGGCCTTGTTCATCAGATCTGGAGTGTTTTGAGAGGGTTACTCTTGCTATATTATTATTTGAAGCTTTGGCACGATTTTGAGAGGAGGAGGGCGCAACTATGATTCGGATCTGCTCAGTTTGGAGAGGTTACACCTCATATCTGACCCTGAGACTTGTCCCAACAATTTGTGGTGGCCCGATCTGTCTTTCTAGAGATTTTTAGGGCATTTGGAGGCCTCATCCATCAGGGCCGAAATATTGAGCTTGACAGTCTGGGTGCAACCTTGCTTAGGGTTTCAACAATTTGGAGGGGTAGACCTTGGCATGTTGACTTGAGACTCCAGGGAGGGATTCTACTTGCCCCTATCTATCTTTCTGTGGAGTTTGGTGCTATTTGGAGATCTCCTTCAACTGGGCCGAAATATTGGTCTTCTTATCTCTGCAACAGGACGTGCCATCATCCAAGGGGGCTTGCACTTGACCCTGGTTCTTCTTGCATTGACCTTCATTGTATATCTAGCCTTTGGAGGCTTGCATCTTCTTATCAAGAGCATTTTGTAGCAACTCATATATTATCTCTTGGAGCCATCTGATGTTATTCCAGATCTGCATCCACTTTGTATCAAGTTCTTGCTTTTCATAATAATAAAGGTCAGATCTATGCTATTTGGTTCCATATCTTGTTCACTAGTTAGATCTTGTATTTCCATTGAGTATATCTTCATATTTGTGCTTAATAACTAAATATAACCATAAGGCCGAAACTTGAGAGGCCAACCTGCAAACACACACAAATAAACAAGTAAATCAGTGGTCAGTTAGTGTTCCAAGCGAAAAAATTGGCTTGGGAACATTACAGTGGTATCAGAGCTCTGATCCTCCCAGCCCGTGAGGATTAGCACATGAACAAGTTCAGTGGCATTTATATGGGTAGAAGAAGGAAACAAACAGTTGAAACAGAGGTCGAAATGGAAGGATCCGGTGAGGACAGTGAACCACAAATTCTAGCAACGATTGCTAAGTGTTGAAATAATGTAACTGCAAAGTGTATTCTAATTATTATTGTTGTATTATTCATTAAATCAATCCCCTATTGCGGATTGATCATGTCGGCTATTGTAAAAGACCAAATCCCCTTTTGTGGATTGGTCAAAACATAATTGTAATAGGAAAAATAAGAAGTCGACCCCAGAATATATATTAAAAGGGCCGCGGGATATATTAAAGGTGGTTATAACCACCAAGAAGAAGAAGTCGGTCCTGCCGGTGAAGAGACACCTCCGTCCACACATGCCAAATTTGTATAAATAAGGAGGCTAGCGCCTCATTTAGACACACACACACACACACACACACACT
>ML818967.1:209938-221630 GCA_009831015.1 Picea engelmannii | reverse complement strand
ATGGTGGTCATTCATGGCTTTTTATAGCCAAGCATTGGGTTATTTTGTGGCCTCTTTTGAATGTGAAAAGGGGCTCTTTAGGGCACCCTTAGGTCTTTGACCAGCCCCCCCACGCGGATTGAGCTCGGATTTGATGTCCAATCAACTTGGGAGCTGATCCATTAGTGGTTGGGAGGCCGACCAGTTTCATAAATGCGTCGTTTAGCAGGCGCGCGGTTTTTTCGCCCAACAGCCGCGCATCGTGCGCGCAAGCGCGCTTTGTACGATGTTGTTACGTGCGTGCGCGCGCGCGCCCATGTTCTGTAAAGCGCATTTGAATTTTTTGATCATTTGTATAGTTTTTAGACCCTTTGCTGTGCTGTGGAATTAACCCTGTGCCATGAATGACTCCAGTTCTGTGTTGACGATGCGGAGTTCTTGTCGCCCTGTGCGGATGAAATTTCAGTGATAACAAACGCCACATAATTGACATGTGGCAGGGGCGATATTGTCTTCATATAAGAACCAGTTAGGGAGGTAACCCAGTCAGGGCCGATGAATGAAAGTTGATCAACAGTGACAATTCTTCCATTGTGACAGAAAGATATCACACGAAAAAGGGTGGATACAAGAGCTTTCATAGCATAGACATAATCCCGCCCAAGCAGTAAAGCGAAATCCAAGGGGTCTTGGACTACCATGACATCTATAAAGACAGTTTTCCCTCCCAAAGTTATAGGAAACTGAGGAAGGATCCCTAAAGGTTGATTATTTCTTCTGTTAAAATCTAATAGATTTTTTGTAACCGGTGCAAGTTGTGGACAACCCAAAGTATACCAAGCAATAGAAGACAAAATACTAACGAACGTACCTTCATCTATCAGCGTGTGAGGAACGTCCTGACCACGAACGTGTATTGTAATATGGAAAGAAATGTGGCAGGGAAGACGAGTTCTAGTTAGCACACCCCAATCAAAAAGGATGGCCTCATTACTTGGAGGGGGTTTCACAGGAGAAGGAGGAATGCCCCCCGGTACGGTAGAGTTTGCATTAACGAGAAAAACATGGGTAGTATCGGGTTTACTTTATAGAGGGAGAGTGGGATCGACTGATGATTGGATCGGGTCAACCAATGGTGGACTTGGATAGACCACTTTATCACTCTTCAGAGGAAGAGTGGGACTGACTGAGGAAGGGACTGGATCAGTCACTTTGACATTCTTCAATGGAGGAATGGGATCGACCGATGGCGAAACTGGATCGACCACTTTGGCACTCTTCAAAGGGAGAGTGGGACTGATCGAGGAAGGAACTGGATCAGTCACTTTGACATTCCACAATGGAGGAGTGGGATCGCCGATGGTAGAACCGAATCGATCACTTGAGTTTCATTCTCCAAGGGAAGAATGGGGTCGACGGGTGGAAACAGATTGACCACTTTGGTGTCACTCTCTAACGGGAGAGTGGGATCAACCGAGGATGAAAACAGATCGACCACTTTGGTGTCACTCTTTTGATAAAGAGTGGGGTTGATCAATGACGGAACCGGATCAGCTACTTGGGTTTGTGGTTCAATCGAGGAGGAAACTAGATTGACCACCTGATCAACCAGACTGACCGGGGATGGAACTGGATTGACCAGTCCATCAACCAACGATGGGTCAGAGGAAAGCTTACGATAACCTTTTGGAAGTTGAATTTTTTCCAAAAGAGAAGAAGCCTCATCCATGCGAGGACAAAGGTGAAAGTAATGATTACCTTTACATAACATGCAAAGGAACTTGACAGTTTGTTTCTTCTTACCAACCTGAACATCACTAGTTGACAGGGTATCATCGACATAACTGACAGAGGCCGATGACGTGGAGGACCACATTTCTAAGACCTGGGTAAGACCGGGGAAATCCCTCAGAAAGTGGTCACCCTTACAAAGGCTACAAGGGAATTTGGGTTTTGGGTTCTTCATTTTAATCTTTTTGACCTCATTAACACTCCCAGTCCTATTAACAGTAACTAGTTTCTTCTGATGTTGTTGGGGCCTTTGTCCTTTTCAGATTCTTCTTCTTCTTCTCTTTCTATTTCTTCTTCTTCTGATCAACCTGGCTACTTATTTTAGATATTTCACTAGGCAAAGAAGGAGAAATGGAAGGAGACTTTATGGATGAAGAAGGCGAAAATTCGACATTAGGTTGATGTGTGGGTGGTGTATTGACATCCAAAGTATTAGATGCAACTGAAACATTGGGAGGATTCGGGATCACCGAAGTGGGGAACAACCAAACTGGTAATCCAATAGTGAGTCCTGGAAGATGCAGTGTGGAAAAATATGGAGGAACAAAGTTTCGAAATGAAGGAAAAGTATAGGGTTCCCCAGGAGAAGGGGTTCCTCCATTGGAACTCCCAGGATTCGATGCCATTAACATTGACTCGACCTAAGGTCCACTAGGTAAAACAAACAACACATGCTAAGAATCTAAGAAGCAAACAATCAAACAAACCTTCATATGATGAAACCACTAGTTGGTGATGAAATCCAACATCGCGAGATCAAAATAGGAAGGGGCGGGGATAGAGCGGGTGGATCAGTTATGTTGGCGACCTGCTTAACGGACTTACACCTTGGTGCAAGATTCCATGTAGTAATTGTGGATTTACCCTCCAAGGAGCCCGAGTGAGTTTGACCAACGTCTGTTCCAGGTACAGTGAGACTTCCCTTCACCGTCACCTTGTTTAAGACCCTAAAGATTATGGCCACTAAAGTTACCAATTCGTAGTCATCCCCTGGGCAGGTACAGTTGACAGTCCAGTCAAAACGTATGGGCAGGATAACAAGTTCAAAATCATCTTGAAAGGCTCACACACATAATCGTGGGTATACCTTCCAGTGACCCCCAATATATGATCCGACCACTACAAACAGTTGAACCACGGAGGGATAATCTCTGTAACTCACCTGAATGTGACCTCGTGTGTAACCCCTGTGTGAAAGGGGGATCCCAGGCAGACTAATACGACAATTGGATTTAACTCTCCCTACCGCAAGGTACTAAGTTTGTTTGATAGCTTTGGAAAGTTATCCTTTCAACCTATTCCAAAGCCCTACACCTTAAACTAATGTAGGTTTGCTAACAAAGATGTAAAAAGTCTGATAAATTTTAGTTAAGCGTTCATTTTAATGGTTGTTGTTTACTCAGAGGGTGTACGAAAGTGAAACTCAATTCCCAAAAATATGCATGAAATATGATGAGCAATCATTTATTTTCAATGAGTACCTATTTAAGGGAAAGTGGAAGAGTCATTTTCACTATCAAACTCTTGATAAGGAATGCCCTCAATCAATTTTGTTCTCAATCAAATCCAATATGATGCTACAACATTTCATAAATGCAAACTAATATGCAAACTAATCATTAAGATGTACTTTTTTTGTTTTCATGCGAATGATGATCAATTCAATGCAAAATTTCTCTTGCCAACTACCCTTTCAGATCAAGGAGATTCGGACAAGAAAACGTAGATTTCGCACAAATAACACACCCTTTTGCAATCAAACAAGAGAAAGAAAATCAAAAATGAAAAAGGGAGAAAGAAATTGGATCATATGACCTCAAAGAACCAAATGAGAAGAGTCACAAACTTCTAATGTTCTTCACTAGAGTTCTCGCTCAGTCGGATAGGAGAGAAGAAAGCGTGGGATTGATTTCAAGCTTTCAACAGAAAAACTAAAAAATAATGAAGAAGGGCATAAAAATTGAACAACAAGGTGTTTTCTTCTCAAGATGAAGGATGTTAGAGGTCAAGGGAAGAAGCATTGAATCTCAAAGCAGCTCAGCAAGTAAGAAACAGGGTTTTTAACCTCAAAAATGCAATTTTTTGAAGGGATTTTGTGAAAACAGGAGCTAGCACTCTGGTGTAAGGGACACCGGGGCATTATAAAGCTCTTTCCAACACTCTAAGGGAGATTTGGCACCCTACTAACAAGGCAGGGGAGCGTTGGTGCCCAAAAACTCACAAAAATGTCCAAAAAACCTTAAAATTCAGTCAAATTTTGACAAACAAGCTGAGTGTGATGGGGTAAAGAGTCGATCAGCGAGTGCAATCAAATAAATGGGGTGAACAAGGTCTGAAAACAATCAGATTGTAAGGCAAGGTCTATGAGGAAAAAACAAAACTAAGAAAGTTCTGATTTCTCCACAACGGAGTCGCCAGTTTCTGTTATAGAAAAATCTCCCTGCAGACACGTAGATTGCCTCAAAGAGCTAGACCCTTAACTCTAAGATGGAAAGTGTTTAATGTGGACACTGACTTCCTTTCAAATCTATACAAACTAATACATGAGGAGGAAGGAGAACATAAGTACATTTTTATCGACGTTTGTCCCTGCACGCTCCGAGTTGAGCTCCAATCTTTCGCTCCTCGATAAGCCCTGTAGACAAACAAAGTACGACTACTTCCTACTCTATCAATATTAGTCCGAAATAGGTCTATATACTAAAGATACAAATTCAAGTGAGATTGAACACGAATTAGAAAGAAACAGGCCAAGCAAATTATATTAATGAGGACAAAACATTGCTTACAGTTGTAGATGAATTGCAGCAGTTTCGTCAAGTCCTCCTTGTCTACCCCTTGCTCAAAACATCCATGATCCGAATGATAATAGCTTCATTGATCACTCCCTATGATATCATAGGTCTCTTGCCTCCAAAATATCTCTGTTCCAGCACCACTTACAAGATCATAAGTTTGGTGTGATTCTCCCTTTCCAGTCCTCTTTCACCATGAGAAAGCTTGTTTATATAGCCTTGGGGAGGCTCTAACCACTTGAGATATCCTTGGGGAAGTTGAGGATTTGCCTCCTTCAATTGAGGATCTGCCCTAATATCATGGTTGGACTAGGGATTCGAATCCAACTTCCTTCCAAAAATGAAAAGATCCTTCCCCCATTCATCTCAACAAATTAACTACTGCCCAGAATAGGTAGCGCTCCCTCAAAAGGACCATCAGAGCGTTGTAGTGCTCCCTAGTAGGATTTAGGGGGGCTCCAGCGCTCTCAGAATCCATATATCTCCCTCAAAAGGGACAGAGGAGATTTATAATGCTCCCAGACAGTGTAAGGGGGAGCGTCGGCGCTCCCAGAAGAGGTATAGAGGAGCACTCTCCTTCAAAAGCTTAGTTTTTGAGGTGCTTTCAGATGGAAAAAGGTTTGTTAGTCTGCTGACTCATTTCTCCTCTTCCAAATCAAATGTTTGATGTGTTTTATGTGTCCTTCTCATGTTGTTATAGGAACATCATAGGCATCATGGCAGTATGCTTCCCTGACACATGTGACACTTGTGAGAAAAATGAGACACTTGCGACACTTGTAATGATGACACTTGCGACACTATCAAAGTGAGTATTTTTTATGTGTAACAATGGGAACTAATGACCTCAGGTGAACCAGCAGTGATGCCTTGGAATTTATATTGGTAGCCTTCCTGGTCAAATTGCATGGTTAATGCCTTAAAATCCATGAGAATGGGACCCAAAGTTCTTAGCCAATCTACACCCAACACAATGTCACAACCACCCATGTCGATAGCAAACATATGGGATTTTAGGTGGTAGTCACCGATTTGGAGATGCACATTTTCAAAGCGCCCTCCACATTTCATGGAACCACCATTGGCAATCATGATTTGGAAATTGTTGACAGCATGGATGTAGCAATGAGTTTCTTGGGCAATGCGATGATGAATAAAATTATGGGTGCTTCCACTATCAACCAGAATGATGACCTTCTAATGCTTGATGTAACCGATTAACTTGAGTGTTTGGGGAGCGGAAAAGCCAGTGAGAGCAATGAGGGAAATGATGGGTTCTACTTCGAGAGGGTCTGAGAGAGGGGTTATGTCAGTGATTTCAGGTGACTCAGACACAAGGGGAGTTTCAACATCCTCTTCTGAAATATCCTCAGAGATGGCCATAAAAATATTTTGTTCCTTACATTTGTGGCCCAGGAAATATTTTTCATCACAATTATAACAAAGGCCTTTGAGTTGGCGTTCAACCATTTCATCCCTGGTCATTTTTTGGATCTTTAATGGGGATGAGGGAGTAGTGGGAGTGGCGGGTTTAGGGCGAGGGATAAAGGAGGGTTTTCGGTTTTGATATGATACAACCTGTTGTAATTCTTTATCTCTTTTAGTAGCCTCCACCCAACTCGAGGGTCAATCCATGAGGACATGGGCCTGAATCTCCTCCTTGAGGCCACTGATAAAACACTCTCGAAAGAAAGCATCAGTCATGCCCTCTGTTCGAAAAGCTAGGAACTCAAAGCAAGCTATGAAGTCTTCTACTGTTCTGGATTGTTTCAACTTTGTCAAACGGCCCAAATGGTTGGTGTCTGTGTCAAAGCGTTCATAAATCTCAATCACAAATTGGGTCCAAGCAATATACCCTTGACGGGAAGTTTTTCTCCATTGCCACCATTGCCAACGTTCTTGATCTAGATGGAGAACACCATACCGGAGTTTGGCCAAGTCATATGTGATGCCATATAAAGAGAAATAATGTTCGGTTACCCAACCAGTGGGGTCCAAGCCATCAAATTTGGTCGCATCCACTCATGGAAGGTGTAGGTCACGTTGAAAGTGATGGTGCTAAAAGGTATGGGAATGGGAGGAATGTTCGCCTTCAGTCTTTGGAGGTGCTTCATAGAAATGGTCATCTGTAGGGATCTTCAGTTTGGTGCAGAGTGATGCAAAGACATATTCAAGCTGGGTGGTTAGTTCTTGTTTGACTTCCTCCATTGAGGACTGCATGGTTTTATTTATGGTTGTATTGATGGATGAATCGATGGAGGAAATAGTAGCACTGAGTTATTTCACTTCTTTTTGGGTCTCGAGGAAACCAGATTGCAAGGTGTTGAAGCGAGTTTCCAGATCTTGGCTACGGGTATGGTCCATGAGGATGGGTGAACTGAAAAGGGGTGGGCAGGTTCAAAATTTTTTCCGAAAAATGATATGGATGAATGTGATAAGGGAGGAGAGATGAATCCAATGGAATAGGTCTCAAATAATGGTGAAAAATTTTCCAGACTTTTTTTTTTAACACCTGTGGAGTTATACTCCGGTTTGAAGAATACTGCAGTGATGAAATCCACAAATGCTTAACCAGAAAGAAATGTGTATTTATTTGGCAAACCGAACACAGTTGCATGGAAATAGATCTGGTCTGTTTTAATTTGTTTATGTTTCTGTCCCCCAAGGGTTAGGTATTCAAGGGTTCTACAGACAAGGGTTTTCCCTGTGCTATAGCTCTCTGATATATGTGCGGGGTCCAACAGTAGTACTCGACCCAATATCTCAGGGCACTAACCAAGGAGGATAGACCGTACCCTTAGCCGTACTACCCAACTACCCGGGTACTAGAGAATATCTTCCCAAGTGTTGTTCTCAGTGACACTATAGCAGTCTGGCGGCCGATAGGTTTATCTAAAGAGGGATTCAGGAAATCTAGGTCGATCTGTACACAGGTGTTGTATGATACGCTACCACTTGAAGGGGTACCAACAGGGGTTACAAGGGTGGCCAACAGATGTGCGCTTAAGAACCACTTGTATTTCCAACGTGTATAAATCCCTCAACCACGGGTTTATGCCCATAACGACAGATCTCTGTGGCTTAAAGACGCCAGAATACATCTCTACCCTAGAAAAAAAAATTCCCACAATTTATGCCAAGGAAAGTGCTCTGATACCACTTGCAAGATACCAGATATAATAAATATTCAAAACAGAAATAAAATGCTAGAAATGGTCGAATAATAGTAATATATCCAGCATAATCTCCACAATAACACAGAAATGATATAAGAACAACAACATAAATAGCACTTTGATTCAGAAAGCAATGTTCACAGGCCTCTTCGAGGGAGCAACCTCCAATCGAGCAGCGCTCTGTTACAATAATCTCCAAGCTAGGGTTTTCATACCCTCGACCCTTATTTATACTAAATATGTCTATCAAGAGAAGCATCTAGAGGAAGATACTTCTAGAAGTGGAAGCTTCTATTAGGTCATCTTACATCCGCATTATTCTACTTTATTGAAAAGCCTTATTAATATTGACTTTTATTACATCCGAATATATTGATCTACCTATGTGCAGGTTAGGACCCTAACAGATACCCTATCAATCTTCAAGAGCATGGTCAAGTGGGCTAATGTAATATCCAAGTAGTTGTTAGAGATAAAAGGAATTAGATGCATATATTTAAAGGTTTTAATGATCAAAAGTGACACATACCATGATACCTAGACAAATTACCTCATGGAGCAAGAGCGTCCTCCGATACAAGACCAAGTCGAAGGTGATGGATGTTGTTGTGCTGACAAGATAAGTCTGATCAAAGAAGAAAAGGATGGGCCCTCCAAGGCCATGCTCAGATCAATCCTTCTCTTGGTACTCCATGTCTGGGACCTGTGGGCCTCGAGACATGATCTCCTAGTTATCCCTAAAAATTAGGGATAACATCTGGCTCCAACTCAGGGACATGTTCTCATCATAGAGTGCATGAGAGCCTCAACATCTCTGGAATAACTTGTAGACTTGCTCAAACTCAATAGAGGCATCAGTAACAAAAATGGGGTGGTAATTCCACCCCATCGTATATAGACATATATATATAAACTGAAATAAAGCAGTCAATATGAAAATGTGGAAGCAAACTAACATGAACTGCAAATGGTATAATACATGAAAATGCCTACTTACATGTACTTACATGTGATGTCAAGTCTCTGGTGGTTAGTAACGCTTGATATGCAAAGTGTTTACTGGCAGCTTCAGGACTTCTCCCTCCATGGTCTCTAAGTTGAAAGATTTTGTACCTGCACAACTCATGATTTTATAAGGACCTCCCCACAAACTATCGAACTTCTTGTGCATATCATGTTTTTCCCTTCTCTTATCCCATAGTAGCACGAGATCTCATTTGGTGAAGTTTCTTTCCTTGGCTTTATGGTCAAAGGTGTTCTTTATCTTTTCTTGGTTTCTTTCCATTTGACCAAAGGCACTCCGTCTTGTCTCATCTAGCTCCATTAGCCGATTGATCCTTCCTTGGATTGCTTCTACATCCATAGTGTATTGTTGAGCGAAACGGGGGATAGGAATTTGGAGGTTCATAGGAATTTTTTCTTCTAGTCCATATACCAACTCAAAAGGAGTTTTTCCTGTGGAAGTTTTTGTTGTTATTCGGTCTGCCCATACTGCATACTTTATTTTACTATCCCAAGACTTCTTATTTTCACCCACAACTTTCTTCAAGATATTCATGAGGTTGTTTTTTGGTGATTATGCTAATTTGTTCCCTTGTGGGTAATAGTTGGAGGAATGGGATAGGACAATGCCATATTTGAAACAAAATTCTACCAGAGCGTATCAGCTGAAAGCTTTGGCATTGCCTGTAGTGATCTTAAAAGGGACATCGAACCTAGTTGTGATTCGGTCTTCCAGAAAATGTGTGAATACTTCTTCGGTGGCCTTCTTTGTAGGGATAGATTCGACCCATCTGGTGAAATATCCTGTGGTTGTTAGGATCCATCGGTAACCATTACTTGAATTGTCCTTAAATTCCCCAACAAAGTCCAAACCCCATTGTTGAAAAGGTGCCTCTATCACCACAGGTTTCAGGGGTTATGCTAGGAGTTTTGGTTTACTAGAGAAGTACTGGCAAGGATGGCAAGATCGGACATGCTGGTGAGTATCAGAAAAAAGTGTTGGCCAATAATACCCGGCCCTCAGGATCTTGTGGGTAGTAGTACGAGATGCAAAGTGTCCACCACAATATCCAGAATGCAATTCTTCTAGCAACTTCTTTGCCTCTTCCTTGTTCACACATCTAAGTATAACCCCGTCAGGATTCCTCCACCCAAGTCCATCTTCGGTCAAGCAGTATTTCATAGCCTTTAATCTTAAAGCCCTTCTTTTTTACTCTATCAGGTGATCGGGGCAAGACAAGTTCTTTAGATAGTAGATGATATCGGAGTACCACTCATCATGCTCTAACTCGCTGATACTTATGTTTATTTTCTCACTCTATCCCATTTGTATGGCTTCTTGGTTGCTCTCGATCAACATCTAGGATAAACCTGGTCCCTTTATTATTTTGGTGGGTTTTATTTCCAATTCATACTCCTGGATCTTGGAAACCCATTTTCCTCTAGTACCCATGCAATCTTGTTGTGATAAGACGTCCTTCATGGCTGGGTATGGGACATAAGCCTTGATTTTATTGTAACCGACGTAGTTCCTAAAGTGTTTGAGGGACTTGACCAAGGCATAGGATTGTTTCTTAGTGATGGAGTAATTCAGCTCAGAATCTCTTAGGACCTTTCTCATAAAGGCTACGGGGTGTTCATAATCATTAGCATCCTTTTGCATCAGAACACCTGCAATAGTATCCTGGGATGCAAACGAGAATATTATGAAGTCCCGTGAGAAATCAGGGTTGATCAAGACGGGAGCTTGGGAGATAGAATTCTTGATATCTTCAAAGGATTTTTTGGTCGCATCACCCCATCTGAAAACAACATCCTTTTTCAGCAAAGCACTCAAAGGTTTTATCCTCTCGGCAAAGTTTGGTACAAATCTACGAATGAAGTTGATTTTTACGAGAAAGGATTGCAAAGACTTTTTTTTGGCTGGGGGGCGGACGTATTTTATTGACTGGAGTCTTTCGGGATCAATGGAGACTCCTCCTTGTGAGGCCATGTGTCCTAACAATTTTCCTTCATCAATCCTGAAGACAGATTTCTTGGGATCCAGAGAGATACCATACTTTCTGCATCGCTCAAAAACAATCCTGAGGTGTGAGAGATGGTCTTTCCTATATTTGGACACGACTGTAAGGTCATCTTGGTAAATATCTATGATTTTTTGTATGAGGTCTCTGAAGTCAAATTTCATTTCTCTCTGAAAGGTAGCACCGGCATTCATAAGACCAAACGACATCCTTAAGTACATAAAAGTTCCCCAAGGCGTAGTAAACGTAGTTTTGAGTTGGTCTTCTCTTTTCAGAAAAACTTAGTTGTATCCTGAGAACCCATCCAGCATAGACATCATCCCTACCCATGTAACCCGCTGAAGTAAATGTTCCATGTTTGGGAAATGATAATTGTCTTTTAAAGATAACTGGTTGAGGTTGCGGAAGTCAACACATAGGCGTATGTCACTAGTCTTCTTTCAAACAACCACCAAATTTGACATTCGAGAAGAATACTTGATAGGGGTTATGATACTGTTAATGTTTATTCCATTATTATAGTTCTTTGCATTTCATAAGATAAGAGCATAATATGAACAAGATCACTGAGAAATACACATCCACAATAGACACATCATTTATCCTAGGAAACCCTCTAGGGGAAGAAAACCCAACAAAACTTCCTTATCATAAATAGCTTATCAAATGTTCAAGAGATAACTCAACCAATACAGAAAATCCTCCTCCAAGAGATGTGCCACCCTTCTTCTCCTCTCACCAACTTGGAATTGCAGCTTGCCTCATAAGATCATGAGCAAGTAAAGTGTGTGTTAGAAGTGAGGCGCTAGCCTCTTATTTATACTAATCTGGCATGTGTGAAGAGTCACCATCTGGCAGGGCCGACCTCTCACACTGGGTGGGTAAATCCACCTTTAATTAAATCTGGCCCTTTCATTATAACTGT
>ML818967.1:123514-153086 GCA_009831015.1 Picea engelmannii | reverse complement strand
CAAGATATGTTCGAGGATGTTCGCTATGTGCCACAAGTAAACCTAGCAATCGAAAGTTGGGTTTGTATACTCCACTTCCGGTTCCTTCTCGTCCTTGGGAAAGCATTTCCATGGACTTTGTAGGAGGTTTACCTATGTCTAGAAAAAATCATGATTATCTTTATGTTGTGGTTGATCGATTTAGAAAAATGTGTATTTTGATGCCTTGTACAAAGAAGATTACAGCTGAACAGACAGCGCAAATATTCTTTCAAAATGTTTGGGTGCATTTTGGATTGCCTAAATCCATTATTTCTGATCAGGATTCTCAATTTGTTGGAAGTTTTTGGACGAGTTTATGGGCACTCATGGACACCAAACTTAAAAAGAGCACAGCTTTTCATCCACAAACAGATGGTCATACAGAAATAGTAAATCGAACAGTGGTGCATCTTCTTCGTGCTTATGGCAGTGAGCATCCTAAACTTTGGGATGAGCATTTACATTACATTCAGCATGTGTACAATCAAGTTAAGCACTCTTCAACTCAAACGTCACCATTTAAAGCATGTTTTGGCTATTTTCCCAAATCTCCTTTAGATTTTATCTTTGGGAAGGACATTTCTATCGATGGTCAATATGACATTGATAGGGCAGAAAAGTTCATTGAACAAATTCAGTCGATACATCAAATGGTGCAAGAGCAGTTGGAAAAGAGTCAAGCCAAGTACAAGACGAGACATGAAAAGCATCATGTTGATCACAGTTTCCAAGTTGGAGATGAAGTTTGGCTTTACATCAGTAAGGAGAGACTTAAAGGATAAGGTAAAAAAATTAAACTGATTCGATATGGTCCTTTCAAGATTATCGACAAGATTGGTAACAATGCCTTTCATTTAGATTTGTCTCCTTATATGCAGATGTATGCAGTTGTTAATGTTGAGAATTTGAAATTGTATGAGCCTTCGTTGATAGATGATCAAGGAGAGCATATTCAGATTCCTTCTATAGATGATTTTTCCCCAGAATATTTTACAGAACTACATGAAGACACCATCCTTGACAGGAGAATGCGAACTTCAAAACGAGGAAATGTGGAGTATCTTCGAGTTGGTCTTAAAGGTACAAATCCAAGCAAATCCAAGTGGATTGAGGTTGTAAGAGTGAGGGAAATATACCCTCATCTTCAAATAGACTGAAAATTGTCTTTTGGAGGTCCAAAATCTTTCCAATGGGGAGGTGTGATCAAGGGATCAAATTTTGCTCAAAAATTCAAAGTGTTTGAAACCGCTTCAAAACGAACGAGAGTGTAGACCTCGTCGTTGCGAACCCAACGCAACTCATTTGGGTTCAAACGGACGTTGGGAGAGAGAGATATCGCGTTCTGTTCAAAATGGCAAATAGGCAAAAAAGGGATGTTGATTGTATAGTCTGTACAGTCCGTACGGACGATGACAGGGAGGTCGTACGGATGATGTGGCAGGTCGTACACTGACGTGGCATATAGTTATTGGGCA
The DNA here is from genome assembly GCA_009831015.1 of Picea engelmannii. Lineage (NCBI taxonomy): Eukaryota > Viridiplantae > Streptophyta > Pinopsida > Pinales > Pinaceae > Picea > Picea engelmannii. The sequence goes on along the minus strand of ML818967.1, from coordinate 151,590 downwards.
GTTGGCATGTGACGTGTTTGTTGGCAGTGAATGGAATGGCGACACGTGGCCCAATCAAAGGCCACCACGTGTCACCTATTTGTTGGTTAAAACCTTTGCACTCAGCAGGAGTCGACCCCGTGACCTCCGGGGCAGGGTAAAGCTTTGGGAAAGGCCACCCAACTGGCGTGCCCACACATGTTCCTTGTTATATATACATATTGCATTGTATTTAACATTGTTTAAATGTATGTGGGGGCGTGGACCGGGCCGGGGATAAGCCCTAGCCCGTGGTCATGTGTTGTATTGTATGTGACCGGAGCCACGGCGGTTAGACCCACCGTAACCATGTTATAATTGTTTAATATATGCGCGGTTTGGTATACCATGTGACCACCATATATATGCACGCGGGTTAACATTACAGTGATCAAACGGTTGTTTAAACTTGAGCCCTATTGTATAGCGCGTGTTCATGTGACAGCCATGTGCCCACGGGCCTTGGTAGTTAGGGCCAGCACGTAACGGTTCGACAGTTTGGACCGGTTGTGCGGTTGCACCTGGTGCCAAGTTTTTACGCTTTAAATTGCGTGTGGGATAGGTTGAGCCAAGGGAGGTGCATTTTGTAGATGTAGAGACAGCAAGCTTGAAGGGGAGACTTCCAGGAAGCCTATCTACTTCATTTTTTGGCCAAACGAGGTGCCGAAAAAGCCCAGCTAAAGGTTTTTTGTCATTCTAAAGCCATTGAAGAAGTCTATTTGGAATTTTGAGCATTGTAAAGCACATTTTTTATCACTTTGAGAAAAGAATACAAATGATCCATTGGAAGTTGGACCATGACATGTAGCCCAAGAGAGGGGTGAACTCCTTCATCATTTGTTGTGTTATGTGTTTTATGTTCATTGATTATGTTGTTGTTTATATGCATCTTGAATGAGTAAATCCTATTAAAGTTGTGTTGAAAAGTTTATCCATTTGCTTTTAACACATAAATTTAACTTGCAAATATTTTCAAGAATACAAGTCTTCTTCATTTTTAGATCACTCGGTATTCCATGTCTGGGACCTGTGGGCCTCGAGACATGATCTCCTAGTTATCCCTAAAAATAGAGGATAACATCTGGCTCCAACTCAGGGACATGTGCTCATCGTAGAGTGAATGAGAACCTCAGCATCTCTGGCATAACCTGCAGACCTGCTCAAACTCGATAGAGGCATCAATAACAAAAATGGGGCGGTAATGCCACCCCAGCATATATATATATATATATATATATATATATATATATATATATATATATATATATATATAAACTGAAATAAAGAAATCAATATGAAAATGTGGAAGCAAACTAACATGAAATGCAAATGGTATAATACACAAAAATGCCTACTTACCAGTACTTACCTGTGATGTCAGGTCTCCGATGGGTAGTAACACTTGATATGCAAAGCGTTTATTGGCAGCTTTAGGACTTCTCCCTCCATGGTCTCTAAGTTGAAAGAGTTTGTACCTACACAACTCATGATTTTATAAGGACCTCCCCACAAACTGTTGAACTTCTTATGCATACTAGGTTTTTCCCTTCTCTTATCCCATAGTAGCACGAGATCTCCTTTGGTGAAGTTTCTTTCCTTGGATTTATGGTCAAAGGTGTTCTTTATCTTTTCTTGGTTTCTTTCCATTTGACCAAAGGCACTCCTTCTTGTCTCGTCTAGCTCCGTTAGCTGATTGATCCTTCCTTGGATTGCTTCTACATCCGTAGTGTATTGTTGAGCGAAACGGAGGATAGGAATTTGGAGGTTCACAGGAAGTTTTGCTTCTAGTCCATATACCAACTCAAAAGGAGTTTTTCCTGTGGAATTTTTTGTTGTTATTCGGTCTGCCCATACTGCATATTTTATTTTACTATCCCAAGACTTATTATTTTCACCCACAACCTTCTTCAAAATATTCATGAGGTTTTTGTTGGTTGATTCTGATAATCCGTTCCCTTGTGGGTAATAGTTGGAGGAATGGGATAAGACAATGCCATATTTGAAACAAAATTCTACCAGAGCGTATGAGTTGAAAGATTTGGCATTTTCTGTAGTGATCTTGGAAGGGACACCGAACCTAGTTATGATTTGGTCTTCCAGAAAATTCATGACTACTTCGGTGGCCTTCTTTGTAGGGATAGATTCGACCCATCTGGTGAAATAGTCTGTGGCTGTTAGGATCCATCAGTAACTATTACTTGAATTGTCCTTAAATTCCCCAACAAAGTCCAAACCCCATTGCTGAAAAGGTGTCTCTATCACCACGGGTTTCAGGGGTTGTGCTAGGATTTTTGGTTTACCAGAGAAGTACTGGCAAGGCTGGCAAGATCGGACATGCTAGTGGGTATCAGAAAAAAGTGTTGGCCAATAATACCCAGTCCTCGGGATCTTGTGGGCAGTAGTACAAGCTGCAAAGTGTCCACCACAGTATCCAGAATGCAATTCTTCTAGCAGCTTCTTTGCCTCTTCATTCTTCACACATCTAAGTATAACCCCGTCAAGATTCCTCCACCCAAGTCTATCTTCAGTCAAGCAGTATTTCATAGACTTTAATCTTAAAGCCCTTCTTTTGCAGTCTATCAGATGATCGGGGCAAGACAAGTTCTTTATATAGTAGATGATATTGGAGTACCACTCATCATGCTCTAACTCGTTGATCCTTACATTTATTTGCTCACTCACGCCCATTTGTAGGGATTCTTGGTTGCTCTCGGTCAACATCAGGGCTAAACCTTGTGCCTTTATTATTTTGGTGGGTTTTATTTCCAAGTCATACTCCTAGATCTTGGAAACCCGTTTTTCTCTAGTACCCATGCAATCTTGTTGCAATAAGATGTCCTTCACGGCTGGGTACGGGACATAAGCCTTGATATTATTGCAACCGACGCAGTTCCTAAAGTGTTTGAGCGACTTGACCAAGGCATAGGCTTGTTTCTCGATGATGGAGTAATTCAGCTTGGAATCTCTCATGACCTTGCTCATAAAGGCTACGAGGTGTTCATAATCATCATCATCCTTTTGCATCAGAACACCTGCAATAGTATCCTGGGATGCAAATGAGAATATTATGAGTCCCATGAGAAATCAAGGTTGATCAAGACAGGAGATTGGGAGATAGAATTCTTGATATCTTCAAAGGATTTGTTGGTCGTATCACCCCATCTGAAAACAACATCCTTTTTCAGCAAAGCACTCAAAGGTTTTATCCTCTCGGCAAAGTTTGGTACAAATATACTAATGAAGTTGATTTTTCCAAGAAAGGATTGCAAAGACTTTTTGTTGGCCGGGGGGCGGACGTCTTTTATTGAATGGACTCTTTCGAGATCAATGGAGACTCCTCCTTGCGAGGCCACGTGTCCTAAAAATGTTCCTTCATCAATCCCGAAGATAGATTTCTTGGCATTCAATGAGATAACATACTTTATGCATCGCTCAAAAACAATCCTGAGGTGTGAGAGATGGTCTTTCCTATCTTTGGATGCGACTGTAAGGTCATCTTGGTAAATCTCTATGATTTTTTGTATGAGGTCTCTGAAGGCAAAGTCCATTGCTCTCTTAATGGTAGCACTGGCATTCATAATACCAAACAGCATCCTTAAGTACATTAAAGTTCCCCAAGGCGTAGTAAATGCAGTTTTGAGTTGGTCTTCTCTTTTGAGAAAAACTTGGTTGTATACTGAGAACCCATCCAGCATAGACATCATCCCTGCCCCTATAACCCACTGAAGTAAATGTTCCATGTTTGGAAGAGGATAATTTTCTTTTAAAGATAACTGGTTGAGGTTGCGGAAGTCGACACATAGACATATGTCACCGGTCTTCTTTCAAACAACCACCAAATTTGACATCCAAGAAGAATACCTGATAGGGGCTATGATACCAGCATCAACCATCTTTTGGAGCTCTTTTTGTATTTGGCCTACCAAATTTGGGTTGATATGCCTCAGCTTTTGTCGGAAAGGTTTGGCCCCTTCCACCAAGGGTATGGCGTATTGGATGGCATCCCCCCTATAGGCTTTCAAATCATCATAGTTCCAAGCAAAGGTATCTCTGAATTCCCTGATGAGTGTTAGTATCTCCTTCCTTTCTTTCTTAGTGGTGCCCTTTCCTATTTTGACCATCCTTGGGTCTATTTCTGAACCGATATTGAATTCCAGAGCTTGTTCATCGTGTTTATTCGGTCTTTTTCCTTTGAAAACATCATGCTTGTCAAAAAGGTTTTCGAGGGGAACACAACCTTTTGGCAAGGTATTTCTTTGTAGATTAATGACTTCCAGGTTCAGGGAGTCGGCTAGGAAAGCAATTTGTGAATCGGTGAATTCCTTGTTGTTCTCCATGAACCTGATAATTTGATCATCCTTGAAAAATTGCCAGTATTCCAAATTATCGGGAACAGAAGGCCTAAAAAGGCATGAGTCATGAAGAGGTCCTTCGCACGGTTGTAAGGTAGAAGCAGAGACAGCCAAAGCATCAACCACGTGGTTTTCTTCTTGAGGAATGGCTTCAATTAACACTATTCTGGAGGATTTTGAGATGGATTGAGCCATGTCTCGATACTTTTTTAACTTTTCATTTTTAGTGGCAAATCTCATCATAACTTGTGATACAATGAGGTCTGAGTCTCCCTTTACCTCTACGAGTGTAACGCCTTTGTCAATTTCTAAATTGAGATGTAGGATCAAGGTATCATATTCGGCAATGTTGTTGGTGCAATGGAATTCTAGCCTATATGAATGGTAAAAGACTTCACTGGAAGGGGCTGTCAAAACTATTCCAGCACCCGATCCAGAGTTTGAGTGTGATCCATCGAACTCCAAGGTCTAGATTCCTTCAATTTCTTCAATGGCATCCACATCTAACTTCCCTTCCTGGATAAACCAATTATTGAGGTCGTTGTCGATACACAAGAGTTGGTCACTTGGCTCATTAGAGGTTTCAACTAGGGATCCAACAAGAGGTTCACTGTGGATGGTGAAGAATCCCCCTTCAGGATGAGGGATAGTTGCCTTGGATTGTTGTCTATGAAAACCTCCATCTAAGTTCTCTATGAGACCTTTGTGAAGGATAATACCCAAATTACTTACAACATCTACGACGACCACATTTATCAAGAAGGGAGTGTTGGGGCAGGAGTCAAAGGCCACCTCGAGGTTGTTAATGATTCCTTTTGCAAAGTCACCTCCGGTATTTGTTTGTGAGAGGCTCAGGCCTAATTGATACATAACCTCTTCCATCATTATGTTGGTTGTGGCATTTGGGTGCAGGAGACAATTGTGGAGGAGGGAGTCCTTGACTTGGAGAGTGACATAGAAAGGTGTGACCTCACCATTTTTGGAGAATGGGTGTCCTACTTGGTGGATAAAAACAGGAAAATATTCCGGAGGATTCTGCTCAACGGTTTCAGGTAGGAAAATTTCAATCTCCTTCTCAGGAGGCCCCTTTTCCAAAGGAAGTCCTTGGGAAAGGGTAATGCTCTCATGGGAAAGGCTCCATTTTCTTTTAGTGGGAGCAAGTTCGACTTGGAGGATTCTTGGGGGCTCGGGTTCCATGACAAGCTTATTACCAGGATCCCATAGGTCATCATCTTGTGAAAGGTCTACCTAACAAATGTAGTCTTCGAACTCAAGATTTTTCTCAATATGAAAGGCTAAGTCTTGTGCTTTCTCTAAAGTTTCAGGTGGTCGGTCCTTGAGGGTGAACTGTAAGATTCCTTCCAAGGAGAATAAGTAATGATCGAGGATAGCTTGTTCTGAGCCTACCTTTGATTGGACCTTTTTGAGGAGAAGGTTAAACCTATCACTGAAATCCCTAACACTCTCACAGGATCCTTTGCAAATGCTAAGGTATTGGGAAAAGGAATCTTGTGAATGTTCATTGTTGCACCACCTTATTCTAAAGGCCTTTTGTAGTTCTTCAGGGTATTTTATGCTTCCTTTTGGGCAGCCATAAATCCAAACTTTAGCATCCTCTACAAGGGAGCTTGCAAAAAGTCTCATAAAGACATCAGGGTATTCCTAACCAACCAAATTAAATTCAAAACTATCACAGAACTGGGCCCAATGTGAGTTACCAGGGACATCTTTTCCTGAGAAAAGTGGTAGCCAAGAACTTGCATCCTTGGGTAAGTCATGCAACCCTCCTTGGATGTTACTTAGGTTCAAATAGTTGAAAGTCTATGGGTGAGACCACCTGTGTGGATTAGTCGGGGGTGCAGAGCTTGTTAAGGTGACAGTGGCCACAGTAGAGGTATTTGAGTATTGTCGCCCACTATGGGTCATCATTGGTGGAGTCACCAGATAATTTGCTTGAAATTATCAAAGAAAAGGGGGAAAACACCCTAGTGGAGTCGCCAGGTAAGCTTGTAAGAAAAGGTTTTTGAGGCAAGGCTTACCGAAAATATGTGTTGTTTGAGGAGAATTGACTCAATGTTCCCCGACAATGGCACCAAAATGTTATCACACAGTTTGTAGCTAGGTCAAATGGCTATGAAATAGAAGGCCAAACTGGCGTAGCAGGAACCTATCCCACCCAATGTCACCACAATGGGGAGGTTTTTTCTCTTTAGGGAGGTTAGGCCCAGGGGAGACGTCCCCGGTAACTTGGAGTTTTGAAGAGGCAAAAGCTTAAAAGTCAAAGTAAAGTTCCCCCTTCACAGGTCACCACCAAAATAGATAATCCAGCCTAAACAACCAATAATGAAGTGTAGGCCCAAAGAAGAGCACCTGCTCAGAACAAAGCAACATCAAACCAATATATGCAAGTTATGATTCAATGGGTTAGTACTTCATAAGACTATCTGATATCAATATATAAGAAATTATAACAATAAATATTAATGAAGTCAATGTGTTTTAATAAAGCAATGAAATAATATAACTCCACCAATAAATATCAAGATGATGTAGCAATCAATGTATCCAATCAATCCCTCATTCAATATATGTTTTAAACCCCATCCAATTGCCTAATAAAGGAAAATTGTTGCATCAAGATGAAGTAACCAAGGGTGACGTCAGCCTTCTTAGGGTTAGTAGTTAGCTAGGGTTTCAATTTAGCAAGGTTTTGAGAGTTGTTTGATCACTTTCACTTCAACATTGGAGGTCTAAGATCAGTGCCTAAGGGTTAATGGAGCCAATTTAAAAGAGAACGCAAAGGTTGAAGGAAACTAAGGACTGGAGGGAAGGGTTCTGAAGTGTTGTTATGGCAAAGCCTCAGAATCAAAACCTTAGGGGAGAGAGGCTCACTCCAGTGTTGCTAAAGCAAGTCCTCGTTCTCTCTCCTCCTTCCTTAGGTCAACTTGGCAAAAACGGCTAGCATGAAAGATAAATCAAGACTAGAGAGTGTAGTGAGGGAGAGTGTTGTTGAGGCAAGGCTCTATCACCAAACATTAGAAGCAGGACATCCCTAGGTGTAGATAACCTAGGCCTGGGACATCTCCTCCTTTTTGACTTCAGAAAATACGGCTAGCTCAAGCAGAAGAAGCAATAAGAGTGTAGTTATGGCTAGGCTCTTCCTTCCTTCTTCAATGGCTGAAAATTTCTCTTTTAGGGGACATGAAACAAGGACCTACTTGTGTGCTTGTCACCTAGGGTTTTTATCAACAAATTATAAACATATGCAACAATATAAGACCACAACCATTCAATCAAGAATTTTTGCAGAAAACACACTTACATATTACCATGAAATAGCATGGAAACCCTAGTTGTAAACCTTCCTTCAAGAGAAATGCCAAAAATACCAAGAAATGCCTTCCTTCAACAAGTGTGTCTCACTAAATTAGCAAAACTACCCAAGTAGGGCGCTAAAATCAGACCTCACTAAATGAGTCAGTGATGTGTTAACTCAAAATGAGGCTAAAACTCCTCAATATATAGTGTATCAATGACCTTAATTAATTTTAGGTCATAAAAATGGCCGACAAGACCAGAATATTGTTTTTACATTAAATTGCCCAATTAAAACCCTAACTGAGCTGTAAAAAAGGTAAAATCCCCTTCAAGGGAGGCGCTAGCCCCTTTTAGGGCAGATGAGACATCCAGGAGAAAAATGTTAGCCCCTCAAGGGCCTCTCCAACATGCCACACGTGCCACTGCTACCCAGTCTACCTCCAAAAATGTCCATGAAGTTGGATGACATCATGGTGAATATGGGGACGTTATGAGCTTTCCAAGGCCAATGTTCCACTGAAAAGGGGTCATTCCCCCTAGGTCGGGCTCTACCAAAGTGCCTTTGATGGAACGTCCTCTTCTTCTCTGGTGAAAAACCTCGGTCAAATATTGTCATGTCTCTGCCCCCCTGATGGGGTGTCAGCAACCATCTGATGGGGTGTCAGCAACCATCTGATGGGATCTCCAGCCCCATGGAGGTCTGAATTGATCATCTCCCCATGTGTACCATTCCAAATGGTACCTGTCCGTCGGGCATGATCCTGCACATCAGAAGCTACGCTCTCCATGGGCTCATTAGTCACCGGGATCATAGCAATGTTAATCATGTTTCATCATCAATTTTTATCAAACATATGCATAAGACCCTAATACATCAGTGAATAGCTCAAAGACATTACAAAAACCTACAATACAAGACTAGAGAAAAAGACAAGACGTCCTATTGGGCTAGTATCCACAAGAAAGGGGAAGTTTCCAGGAAGTTTTCATCCAAGCCATGTAATTCAAATGATGTGGCTAGGGGATGTCCAGACATGTGGGTAGAGTGAGAGCTAGGGATGCATAATGTTATCTATGGGTGCCTTTGTAGAAGGCGAGTTGTACCTATCATGGATGCAATTTTTTCAAGCCCGTTCTTGCCTTTGTTCTTTTATTTATTTTATTTTTCTTCTTCTTTTCCTTTTATTCAAGGGCTAACCAAAGGACACTGTCTTGGCATGGTAGCCAGAGCTGACAGTGTTACCCACAAGTACTTTCACAGAGATGAGAAGGTTGGCTCGTGATGAGACCCACTTTCCCTTGGCCATGCAACCAAAGGTCACTACCCTGGCGTGGTAACCAGATGGTGGCAATGTCATACTATTAGGTACCCATGAACATAATAGGCTAGCTCGTGATGAGACCCCCTATCCTCTAGACTAGGTCTTGTTTGCTATTTTTCGGGTCCCTGTTGTTTCTTACTTAGAGGCTTTTTATTTCCTTCTCGGGGATCCCTGGGAGAAACATATCGAGGTTTCATTTCTAGGCTTTTATCTTTCACCAACTGCTTTTACCTTCTAGGCCTTTAGCCCCTTCTTCCCACGAGACAAGGTGCAATCCTACAAGCAGGTCAACCCAATGCCCGGACAAGGGGAATGGGATAAATGAGCGGGAGATAAGATGAAAAAAGTGGTGGTATGAGGGAGCGGATGATGGCTCTTTAGAAATCCCCCCGGTGGCAAACACAGACCTATGGGCAGAGGCTTGTTAGGATACCTTGTCAATCTCCCAGAGCATGGTCAAGTGGGCTAATGTAATATCCAAGCAGTTGTTAGAGATAAAAGTAATCAGATGCATATATTTAAAGGTTTTAATGATAAAAAGTGACACATACCATGATACCTAGACCAATTACCTCATGGAGCAAGAGTCTCCTCCGATACAAGACCAAGCCGAAGGTGATGGATGTTGTTGTGCTGACAAGATGAGTCTGATGAAAGAAGAAAGGGATCTGCCCTCCAGGGCCATGCTTGGGTCAATCCTACTCTCGGTACTCCATGTCTGGGACGTGTCCGTCTCGAGACATGATCTCCTAGTTATCCCTAAAAATCGTGGATAACATCTGGCTCCAACTCGGGGACATATTCTCATCGTAGAGCACATGAGAACCTCAGCATCTCTGGCATAACCTGTAGACCTTATCAAACTCGATAGAGGCATCAGTAACAAAAATGGGGCGGTAATGCCACCCCAGTATATATAGACATATATATATAAACTAAAATAAAGCAGTCAATATGCAAATGTGGAAGCAAACTAACATGAAATGCAAATGGTATAATACACGAAAATGCCTACTAACCTGTACTTACCTGTGATGTCAGGTCTCTGGTGGGTAGTAACGCTTGATATGCAAAGCGTTTACTGGCAGCTTCAGGACTTCTCCCTCCATGGTCTCTAAGTTGAAAGAGTTTGTACCTACAAAACTCATGATTTTATAAGGACCTCCCCACAAACTGTTAAACTTCTTGTGCATACCAGGTTTTTCCCTTCTCTCATCCCATAGTAGCACGAGATCTCGTTTGGTGAAGTTTATTTCCTTGGCTTTATGGTCAAATGTGTTCTTTATATTTTCTTGGTTTCTTACCATTTGACCAAAGGCACTCCTTCTTGTCTCGTCTAGCTCCATTAGCTCCTTAGAAATCCCCCCAGTGGCAAACCCAGACCTATGGGCACATGCTTTCTAGGATACCCTGTTAATCTCCCAGAGCATGGTCAAGTGGGCTAATATAATATCCAAGCAGTTGTTAGAGATAAAAGGAATCAGATGCATATATTTAAAGGTTTTAGTGATCAAAAGTGACACATACCATGATACCTGGACCAATTACCTCATGGAGCAAGAGACTCCTCTGATACAATACCAAGTCGAAGGTGATGGATGTTGTTGTGCTGACAAGACAAGTCTGGTGAAAGAAGAAAAGGATGGGCCATGCTCGGGTCAATCCTGCTCTCGGTACTCCATGTCTGGGACTTGTGGGCCTCGATACATGATCTCCTAGTTATCCCTAAAAATCGGGGATAACACTCCCCAAATTGAGTTCAAATAAATCCTACATCTGCTCTTCATAATAGTGTTCTTAAAGATATTGTTGCTAGAAGTATTTCTTGAATTGTTTCCAAGAAATCATTTTTTCATCAATGTGTTTGACTTGCTTTAATTGATCCCACCACATAGAAGTTTTTCCATGCAAATGGTATATGGAAATCCCAGCTTCTAAGTTAGATGAGTAGCTATGCAATTGAAAATGTTTTCTAATTCCAAGCAACCATATTTTAGCATCATTTCCCCTTTTGTTTTCATCGTCAAAGGTTGGTGGCTTAAGCTTCTTAATCTCTCCTTGCAAGTTCTCCAACTCATATCTTCTTCTTTGATGCCTAATAGAAGACACTTATGGGCTGCTCCTTGACTCTTCAGATGCAAAAAATGTAATGTTCCCAATCCAAGATGCCAAGAACATCACGTTTTTGCATGATTTTTAAACTATTTCTCGTTGTGGCATTTCGTCAAACACTTTGCTCATTTACTTATGTTTGGGTGTTTACTTGCAGGTTGACTTCTTAAATTCGGTTTTAGGGTTTATATCCAATTATCACACATAGATATGATGACATAACCAATGGAAATACAATATACACCATATATGGAACCAATAGCAAAGATCAGACATTTATTATTATAAGAGCAAGAACCTGATACAAAAGTGAGGCCGATCTGGAATGATCAACAAATGGATCCAATAAACATAATAAGAGTTGCTACAAAATGATCCTGGGAATAAGATGAAAGCCTCCAAAGGATGAATACACAATGAAGACTTAATACAAGAGGAGATCTAAGCCATATGAAGTACCAAATCCCCACTGGAAAGGTCACACTCTAGTAGAAGATTGAAACCCTCAATAATTCGGCCCAACTGAAGGAAGCCTCAAAATGAGTCCAAACTCGGCAGAATGATAGGTCGGAGTGATAGGATCCCCCTCCTGAACTCTCAGGATGAAATGCTATGGATAACTCCTCCAAATGTTGAATCCTCCAATGAAGTTGTGCCCTCCTGAAACCCTGAAGTGCCCAATAATTCGGCCCTGATGAAGGAGGACTCCAAATGCCCCGAAACTTGCTAGGAAGATAGATTGGGACATTGAAAGTCACTAGGTGAAGTCTCTAGGTCATATCTGAAGTATAACCCCTCCAAAATGAATAGATCTGAATCTCAAAAATACCCTCCTCCTCTCTAATTCGTCCAATGCATCCAATAAATCAGATGCACATAAAACTCCTCTGGAATGCACTAGATCGAATGGCCAAGACCCTGCAATGAAAACCCATGTGCTAGAATCTGCAGAATCCCTTCCAATCTCTTGGAACGAACTTCCCTCGATGAATGGTGCGCCCCCATTGTTGGAAACCCCCAATCGTGCACCCTCTCTCCTCATGTACCTATGGCTGGTGTAGATCCCTCCTGCAACTGAGTAAATCTGAATTAGAATGGTGTGGGGGAGTATTTCATCCCCGATACCAAGTTTGGGACAAGCTAGGTGGAATATTTCACCACCAAATCGTCCTCTAGGGTTTGTTAAGTCAAAACCCTCAACCCCCAAGGTATGGGCTCACTAGCTAGAAGCCAGATATCAAAAGATAATCATACATGAATGAGAGAATAGAGGCCCTTGCCTCTCCTTTATACTTATTGCTCAGCTTGTCCCTCCAAAGTGACTTTCATTTTATTCATTATTAATTAATTAATTAAATCACTTTAATTAATTAATTAACCTTTTTACCTCTGAAAAACACCTTATCTCTCCTTGTGGCTTCCCTAGCCATTGAAAGTCACTTTTCATCATCCTATCATGTAGTGTTGTTCCTCCCGATTCCAATGAGTTATTACACTGAGAGGTTCCTCCAAGTATTGTGCCCAAAATGACCTCTTCAATGAATTTAATTAACCTATAGCTCAAAATACTCAAAATCATGGAAATCGTCGAAATGCTACGGAACCAAAGCCAATCTATGCGGAATGGATCATAATGATGAAATAGGATGAGCGATGCAAGCCAAACCCCAAAATATCCCTCAATGTCTCTTGTACTCACTATAATCCCCATCTTGCTACTCTGGTCATCATAACATCCTGTAATACCCTAATGTCCCAAAGTGGGGACATTACAGTCCTCCCTGCTAGAATATTGCTTGTCCTCAAACAATAACTGAACCCATCCAAATACAATACCGGAGTCCCGTGTCCACCTGTGGGACACACAGTGGGTCCCATATTAGGAAATGAATTGCAATACTATGTGAAGCATAGTCTTGAAATATGTCAACTCTATGAATTTCCTGCACACGACACATGGCCTCATCCCGGAATGAGTCCATCCTCCAAGTCCCTACCAAGATCAACACGGTCTCCATCAACTGCACATGCTAATGCCAGAATGAGGTACTACAAGACCTCTGATGTGCTCTCCTCAACACTGAAGCCCAATGGAAAGTCAAAACAACCTTCCCCTGCAAAGGTCCACTCGCCCTTGTCATTCAATGAGATCCTCCACCCTGCAATCCCTGGGTCCCATGCTAGTCTATGTTGAAGATCACCATGCTAGCATTGCACCCTGTATATATACAGTATCCTCCACTCCTGGATCCTCAAGCTGAAATACTTGTGGAAATTGGACCTGATGTCCAGAAACTGCATTTGTAAAAATATATTTGTAGAAGTAGTACCTGTCCAACCATCTCCATGCCCGATCATGATGATGAATAGGGAGAAATTGCCTCGCTCCATAGGGCAAGTCCCTGCAAGTCCACTGTTGGGTATGTGTTATATTCTTTGCATGTGTGTGTGTGGGCGCATCAGATTCGACAACTGCGTCTGATGATCCCTCTAGTAGTGTTATTTGTGTCATGTGCGTTGGGCACTTTCCTAGGGGGGTCCCCGAGGGGGCATACCTGCCCCCCCCGGTTACGCACAGTATTCGGGGCAGTGCCCTGAAAAATTTTTTTTTTGGGGGGGTGGCTATTTTTAGCGGTTTAGTAAATTAATCTCAGATTAAGGGATTAGGGTTTTTGTATATACGGAATACCTAAAAACATTGTATATATTGTATGGTGAATGGTGAAATTCAATATAATGAATATAAGAAAGGTTTTCTCGGTTGAGGGTTTCCGGTATAAAATCTTTGTGTACTCTGTGTATGAGTCATTGATTAAATTATGTTTTGCTTAAGAATCTATATGCATTGTTTTACTTCACAGGTTTAAAACTTACATGTGGTATTAGAGCTCGTTTTTGGCTTCAGAGGGACACCTTTGTTGTTGAGGGTTTGTCTTGGTCTTGATATATCAAGTTGATCTTAGGTTTGTGATAAACCTACGTTTAGTGGGATCTTTTGCAGTGGTTATTCGAGTGTAGAAAGAGGAATGGCGAGCTCTTCTAGAATCGAGATAGAGAATTCCAATGGTAAAAAAATTGAGCTATGGAAGTTCAAGATGGAGGACCTTCTTGTAGATAAATAACAATGGATCGTTGTGGATCCTGGTACACAGCCTACTAGTACATCGTCTACTAGCACACAGGCTACTAGTACACAACCTACTAGTACACAAACTACTAGTACACCACCTGCTGGTATGTTGAAGGAAGATTGGGAGAAGTTGGACAGAAGAGCAAGGAGTACTATTTGACTCTTCCTGGCAGATTCAGTGTTGTTGAATGTCTCAGGAGAATCTACAGCCAAAGAACTATGGGATAAGTTGGGGAATTTGTATCAATCAAAGTCCCTGGTAAACAAGTTGTTTCTTCGAAAGAAACGGTATCATCTTAGGATGGAAGATGGAGATTCTGTGACAGAACATCTAAATGCCTTTAATACTCTGGTAAGTCAACTTGTCTCTGTTAATATTATGATTGCATAAGAATATAAGTGTATTACTTTGTTATGTTCTTTTCCAGACTCTTGGGATAATCTGGTTGTAGCAATAGTTAGTACCACTATATCTACATTGAAGTATGAGGATGTAGTTGCATCCTTTTTATCTGAAGAGATGAGGCGTAAAAGCATGGATGGTCATCGCACAGATGCTTTATTTGTAAGAGGTCATACCCAAGACAGGAATCTCGGTAAGCCTTCAAGGGAGAGATATAAATATACAGGTAGATCTAAATCTCCAGGAAAATCTTTGAGGAAATGTTGGAAGTGTGGTAAAACAGGGCATTATAAGAAAGATTGCAAGTCTAAGAAGGTTGAAAAACCAAAGGGATTTGATAGTGCCTCTTCCACAGAGGCGAAAACCTTCACTGAAGAAGGAGGTGATGTTTACCTAGCATATACATGTACACATGCAGACCGAGATGTATGGTTGATCGACTCAGGTGCATCATACCATATGACCCATCACAGGGAGCGGTTCTATGAATATGAAAAATATGATGGTGGTGATGTATTCCTAGGATGTTACTCGACAACAAAAATCTTGGGACATGGAAGGGTTAAGTTGTTGCTAAAAGATGGAAGGATTAGAACTCTCCCTGGGGTTCTGCACATTCAAAAACTTGCTAGGAGCCTAATATCTGTAAGCAAGTTGGATGATGCAGGACTGGATACTGTATTTGGAAAGAACACTTGGAAGATGGTACAAGGCGCAATGGTGTTGATGAGGGGAGTTCGGTGTGGAACTATGTACAAGTTGTTGGGAAGCACTTATACTAATGGGTGTAACAGTTCTTTTGTCTTTGACCAAACAAATAAATAATACAAGACCAATATCATCCCTGAAAAGAAGACCATGTCATGGCATCAAAGACTAGGGCATATTGGAGAAAAGGGCCTTCGAACACTACACAGTAAAGGCATGGTTGAAGGTATGTCTAATTCCACTCTGGATTTTGATTTTTGTGAACATTGCATATATGGTAAACAGAATCGAGTAAGATTCCCATCTAGTGCTACAAGAGCAAAGGGGATCTTAGAATTGATACACAGTGATGTGTTTGGACCTGTGTTTGTTCCATCACTAGGTAAGTCTGTGTATTATGTTTCATTCATAGATGATTTCTCAAGGTACACATGGATTTATTTTCTTAGAAATAAATCTGAGGTATTTGATAAATTTAAAGAGTTTAAGGCTCTGGTAGAAAATCAGACAGAGAAAAAAATAAATGTATTGAGAACAGATAATGGTGGAGAATTATGTGGAAATGAATTCGAAGAATTATGTAAGAAGTGGTATAGAAAGGCAGAAGACTACTCCATACACTCCTCAGCAAAATGGAGTTGTAGAAAGGATGAACAGGACACTGATGGAAAAAGCAAGGAGCATGCTCAGCGGTGCTGAGTTAGGACAAGAATTATGGGCAGAGGTAGTGGGTACAGCATGTTACATGGTCAATCGATCAACTTCATCAACGTTGGATGATAAAACTCCACGCGAGTTATGGTCTGGAAAAAAACCCTCTCTTCAACATCTTAGACTGTTTGGTTGTGATGCTTATGTACATGTTCCAAAGGAAAATAGAAGTAAGCTGGATAAAAAGGATGAAAAGTGTATCTTTATTGGTTATAAAGATGGTGTGAAAGGTTATAAGATTTAAAACCCAGAAACTAAGAAGATTGTTTACAGTCGAGATGTTGTTTTCAGAGAGGTAAAAGATGTGTCCAAACAGGAATTTCTACCAATGCAAGACGAACCTGAGAAAAAAGAGCTTGAGTTGGATGATGCAAAATCTGAATCATTTGAAGAAGAAGAAGAAGAAGAACCTCATACCCTGGTATTGAGGAGATCCGTGAGAGATAAAAGGAAACCAAAAAGGTATAGTCCACCTGATTTCTGTTCCAATTTTGCTTTATCTTTTACTGATGATGATCCCAGAACTGTCAGGGAAGCAGTGAATTCAGAGGATAGTAAACTCTGGAAGAAAGCCATGGTTGAAGAAATGGATGCCTTGGATAAGAATGAGGCATGGGATATAGTTGAGTTGCCAGCTGGAAGAAAATATGTTGGTAGAAAACGGTTTTTTAAGAAGAAGTTTAATGCACAAGGTAAAGTGGAGAAATACAAAGCTCGGTTAGGAGCAAAAGGTTATTCCCAGGTAGAGGGAATTGACTTTGGTGAGATTTTTTCTCCTGTTACTAAGTTAATTTCTATTAGATTTTTTTTTATCTATTGTTGTTGCTTTTGATCTTGAAGTGGAACAGATAGATGTGAAGACAACGTTCCTACATGGGGATCTGGAAGAAGAAATCTACATGAAGCAGCCATAAGGCTTTGTAGTGAAGGGAAAGAAAGAGATAGTTTGTAAGCTAAATAAGTCACTATATGGTCTAAAGCAATCACCTAGGATGTGGTACCAAAAGTTTGACACATACATCATTGGATTGGGATTTGTAAGAAGCAGGGATGATCACTGTGTATATTCCAAGCAGGGTGGTAATCACTTCATTTATGTAGTGTTTTATGTTGATGGCATGTTGTTGGTAGGAAATAACATGGATGTTATCAAGGAGATGAAGTCACAACTATCCTCCAAATTTGACATGAAGGATCTCGGTGCTGCTAACTTCATTCTGGGAATGGAGATTAAAAGAGATCATGCAAACAGGAAACTCTGGTTGAATCAGAGTAAATATGTTGAGACAATATTGCAAAGGTTTAATATGCATGGAAGTAAACCGGTCAAGGTTCCTATTCCTATAGGTGTAAAGTTATCTGCAGATCAGTGTCCCAAGACACAGGAAGAAGAGGACATGTCCCATGTTCTGTATGCCAGTGCAGTTGGCAGTTTGATGTATGCAATGGTCTGTACTAGACCGTACATTGCACATGCAGTGGGAGTTTTGAGCAGGTATATGTCAAAACCAGGGAAGGAGCATTGGATAGCAATAAAGAGGGTCTTCAGGTATCTTCGTGGCACTACCAGTTATGGATTGTGCTACCAAGGAAGACCAAGATTGAACAAAGTGGTGGAAATACATGGCTTTGTTGATGCAGACTGGGCTGGAGATCTGGATCACAGAAGATATACAAGTGGATATGTGTTTAACCTATTTGGAGGAGCAATCAGTTGGATGAGCAAAAGACAGGCTGTAGTGGCACTCTCAACTACAGAAATTGAATACATGGCAGTCACTCATGCAAGCAAGGAAGCAGTATGGTTACAAAGATTTTGTTCAGGTATTGGATTGGTACAACAAGCAGTGAGATTAGATTGTGACAGTCAGAGTGCAATCTTCCTGGAAGAGAACCCAGCTTATCATTCAAAGACAAAGCATATTGATGTTCAATATCACTTTGTGAGAGACATGGTTGAGGAAAAGAAGGTGTTGTTGAAAAAGGTTGACACTTTGAAGAATGTTGCAGATTCATTGAGAAAGTCTGTGAGCATGGAAAAGTTCTCCTAGTGTAGAGTAATAATGGGCATTTCTGCCCTGGATTGTTGACTATATAATCCCTTGGACCCCTGGATGCAAAAAAAAACAAGTGGGAGAATGTTGGGTATGTGTTATATTCTTTGCATGTGAGTGTGTGGGCGCGTCAAATTCGACAATTGTGTCTAATGATCCCTCTAGTAGTGCTCATTGTGTCATGTGAATTGGGCGCTTTCCTAGGGGGGTCCCAGGGGGGTAGGTATTCCCCCCCCTGGTTACGCGTAGTGTTCAGGGTAGCACCCGGAAAAAAAAAATGGGCGGTTTTTTCTATTTTTAGCGGTTAACTAAATTAATCCTGGATTAAGGGATTAGGGTTTTGGTATCTACAAAATACCTAAAACATTGTATATAATGTATGGTGAATAGTGAAATTCGATATAATGAATATAAGAAAGGTTTTCCCGGTTGAGGGTTTCCGGTATAAAATCTTTGTGTACTCTGTGTATGAGCCATTGATTAAATTATGTTTTGCTTAAGAATTTGTATGCATTGTTTTACTTCATAGGTTTAAAACTTACACCCACTCCAAACCAACCCAAGGTGGAGTATGTGGCTCTCTAGCACAACCTGAGTCATCATGTAGTGAAACATCCTGCTAACCAAATGAACTCCCGGATCCCATGGCAATCTTGGAAGTTTATCACTTCCAATCTCCTCTAACTTCTCATGTGTCAGACTGATCACTGTCAGAAGCCCTCTGTGCTCATCTTCTATCACCTGGCCTAACGCACCAAGTCTCCACTGGCTTCCTATGACAGTCCACCTCTATCCTGTTGGATGTCGTAAAAATACTCATGTCAACTGGTCTCGGCCTAGCCACTCCCCACGTCCTTGGCCACTGTTTGTCTCTCCTCATGCTGCTGCCTATGATAAAAGTGTCAGGAAAGACTAACAGAAACATCTGCAGCTGACTGTAGGACTGGAAGATATCACATGCTTTGGTAAATCCCAAGGATTCGACCAGAAGCTCGTCCATCAGTATCCATGATAAATACTGATATGTAGTCATCATCAAATCCCAACCATCCAGTACAACCGGAAGTAACTCCTCCAATTGTTGGTAAACCAACCTCCATCCCTCATCTCCCATGCAACTGCTAATACGGTGAAGGTGCTCTCTCATAAATATTTGTTTTTGCAAAGGAGTGGCATCTGCATGCTCCCCTAAGTATCTCTCCTCCCTGCAAAGCAATACACCCCTCTGAATCCCACCATACATCTCGGCATGTCTCTGTGAGCTATCACTCACCACTGTATGCTCCAGCATACTCATGTCATCTCCCATATACTCATGTTTCATCGTAGATCATGGGTGTACTACTGAATTAACCTCTACATAAAGGTCAACCGCTCTCAGAACACAAATGGAAGTGTCCTCAAAATTGTCCCTGGCTCTGGAGTCCCTATGCATATGTGAGTGCTCGACTACCTCAAAGATCCTCGTAGAGGGTAGCTCCTGCGCCTCCCGATCATAGCTCCCCATACTCATCAGTGATCCTGGGTACTCCTCATGATGCTCCATCAACTGGTGCTCCTCTGCTATACCACCAACATCCTCTGGCAATGTGACTGAATGACATATCTGAATATCCACTAAGATAGATGAAGTGGATCTCTGACGAATCTCCTCATGAAGCTCCTCTAATATGGACTCTAATTCTTGAAGGGTTGTTTGTGTGCCTCTCAAGAATCCTCGAGTGCTCTCCAACTCCTAAGTGATTCTATCCACCTCCAACTCTTTCTCCCTCATGACCCTGTGATACATCTCGCCAATTCCCAGTAGATAGTCCCTGTCTGTCAACAAATGTTGGTAGTCAGTCCTCATCATAGAAACTCTCTCCCTGAGAGTATGAAGGTCATCCATGGCAAATCCCTCATCTGCACTAACATGTGCCACTGATGCCCTACAACAGTAATCGACCACCAATGCATGTGTGTCATCAAAACGCCTAGTGGTTTCCATGATCATATCCTCACTGACTCTCAACTATCCTGCTAAGTGGTGTGACTCCTGATCACAATCATGTTAAGATGCCACCTCATGCTTCTCACTATTAGTGCCAACATTGTAATCCCCAACAACACTCTTTGTAGAAGATAAAGTGTTGAACTTCCCATTGTCTGTTGTGTTACTGGGTTCTCCTATATGTGACTGTATATTATCATCAACTGCTAGCTCCCTCTGAATCACACTATAACCTATATGAGCAATTGTATCCTCTTGTGCACTCACCCTGCTACTATCATCTTCGCCTGGATCCCATATAGATGTGTCCAGACACGTGTTATGATCATCTTTACCAATAAGGAGTACATCCTCACCACTGCAGGATGGACCTAGAAGTAAGTGTCCCCTCCAACTGTCAGTCTCTCTAACTTGCTTAACTAATGGAATCTCCAAAAGAGGTGAATCCATCACCATGTGTTGGTAGGTATGCATAAGGTCCATTGTCTCTAGGTCATGTCTCTCCTCCTGGGTTTGTGGGTCCACATGTCCATGGTGTGCATCCCTCACACAAGGCTACTTTATCATATCTAACATGCCACTGCTATCCTCATGTGTCGCAGCTATCATGGGTGTTTGGAAAGATGACAGATGTGTCCCAGTCATCATAGGGAGCTCATCATCTCTAGGTGCTAACACGTGTGAATCCTCACTAGTGTCACCATTCTGCTGAGGTGTAGGGTCATCAATAGTATGTGATATGTCTGTTGAAACACCGGTGCTATCATCATGTCCATCCAACTGTCCCTCCAATGCGCAAGGGTCATTATCCTCCTCAAGTGTGCAAGAATCACTAGCCTCTGTGCAAGAGTGACTATCATCATCAGACTGCTCCAAATAAGCATATATCGCTCCATCTTCACATACCTCATCATCACTGTCATAGTGAACCTCAATAATGTGCTTCTTACCTTTACCCCTACATCTATGGTCTAGTTCCCAAGGCACTTTGCAACTGTAGCAAAGTTGTCTGCTCCTAATGGGTGTGGGTTTTCTCTGTTCTTCCCTCCATCTAGCTTCTCTGACTCTCTTTTCCTCTACTACGATGATCCAATGTGTAACCTGATATTCACTCGAACTAGGATTTTTAAAGGATACAAATTGATGGAATGTTATTAGACCTCTGAAAGTCTCGTTGAGGGTTTGATATTTCCTCTCACAGTCAACAATCCTTCCAGTAAAATCCCTCACATCCATCTCTCCTTATGGAAGACCCCTTTATGGCTCTGCATGCATGCGCTAATTCCCACTGGCTGGCAGGAATATACGCTATGATACCACTCTAATGTTCCCAAGCCAAGATGCCAGGAATATCACGTTTTTGCATGATTTTAAAATTGTTTATGGCTATGGAATTTCGTCAAACACTTTGTTGATTTACTTATGTTTGGGTGTTTACTTGCAGGTTGACTTCTTAAATTCAATTTTATGGTTTATATCTAGTTATCACACATAGATCTGAGGACATAACCAATGGAAATACAATATACACCATATATGGAACCAATAGCAAAGATCTGACCTTTATTATTATAAGAGCAAGAACTTGATACAAAAGTGAGGTCGATCTGGAATGATCAACAGATGGATCCAATAAACATAATAAGAGTTGCTACAAAATGCTCCTGGGAAGAAGATGAAAGCCTCCAAAGGAAGAATACACAATGAAGACTTGATACAAGAGATCTTAGTCGTATGAAGTACCAAATCCCCGGTGGAAAGGTCACGCTCTAGTAGAAGACTGAAACCCTCAATAATTCGGCCCAACTGAAGGAAGCCTCCAAATGAGTCAAAACTCGACAGAATGATAGATCGGGGTGATAGGATCCCCCTCCTGAAATCTCAGGCCAAAATTCTATGGATAACTCCTCCAAATGTTGAATCCTCCAATGAAGTTGTGCCCTCCTGAAACCCTAAAGTGCCCAATAATTCGCCCCTGATGAAGGAGGCCTCCAAATGCCCTGAAACTTGCTAGGAAGATAGATCAGGACACTGCAAGTCACTAGGTGAAGTCTCCAAGTCATATCTAAAGTATAACCCCTCCAAACTGAATAGATCTGAATCTCAAAAATGCCCTCCTTCTCTCCAATTCGTCCAATTCATCCAATAAATCAAATGCCACATAAAACTCCTCCGTAATGCACTAGATCTAATGGCCAAGACCCTACAATGAAAACCTAGGGGCTAGAATCTGTAGAATCCCTTCCAATCTCTTGGAACAAACTTCCCTCAATGAATGGTGTGCCCCCCTTGCTAGAAACCCCCAATGGTGCGCCCTCTCTCCTCCTGTACCCGTGGCTGGTGTAAATCCCTCCTGCAACTAAGTAGATCTGAAGTAGAATGGTGTGGGGGAGTATTTCATCCTCGAGACCAATCTTGGGACAAGCTAGGTGGAATATTTCACCACTGAATCGTCCTCTAGGGTTTGTTAAGTCAAAACCCTCAAAACCCCCAAGGTATGGGCTCACTAGCTAGAAGCCAGATATCAAAAGATAATCATACATGAATGAGAGAATAGAGGCCCTNAGCCAGATATCAAAAGATAATCATACATGAATGAGAGAATAGAGGCCCTTGCCTCTCCTTTATACTTCATGCTCACCTTGTCCCTCCAAAGTGACTTTCATTTTATTAATTATTAATTAATTAATTAATTAACCTTTTTACCTCTGAAAAACACCTGATCTCTCCTTGTGGTTTCCCTGGCCACTGAAAGTCACTTTTCATCATCTTATCATGTAGTGTTGTTCCTTTTGATTCCAATGAGATATTACACTGAGAGGTTCCTCCAAGTATTGTGCCCAAAATGACCTCTTCGGTGAATTTAATTAACCTATAGCTCAAAATACTCAAAATCATGGAAATCGTCAAAATGCAACGGAACCAAAGCCAATTTGTGCGAACTGGATCATAATGATTAAATAGGATGAGTGATGCAATTCAGACCCCAAAATATCCCTCAATAGTTCGTGTACTCGCTATAATCTCCATCTGGCTACTATGG
This sequence comes from Picea engelmannii, assembly GCA_009831015.1. Lineage (NCBI taxonomy): Eukaryota > Viridiplantae > Streptophyta > Pinopsida > Pinales > Pinaceae > Picea > Picea engelmannii. Next base: position 128,429 of record ML818967.1, on the reverse strand, counting down.
TCATCATAACACCCTGTAATACCTTGATGTCCCAAAGTGGGGACATTACATAAAAAAATTCTTGACTGAATGAGAAGGTGAGTAGTGATGTATTTGAACTTTAATAGCATTTCTCAAGTGCTTGGATTCTCTATAGTTATCTCTCCTTGTATGGGGTCTGTCTTCTTCCTCATGTCTTGAGCCTGGTCCATTTTTCATTTGTCTTTGCAAATGGTTTAGGCTTTGCAATAATTGAGTATTGATTTTATTTTGTTCCTCATGGGCTCTTATTATCTTCTCATTATTAACTCAATAACTCTTTTCTTCTACTCTTAGACTTTTCATAGTCTCTTCCAATTTTGTTGGTTGCACCTTGCTCCTATGTCCATTAGATTATGTCTCATCATTACCCAAATTGATATTTAGGCCTTTGGCTTCCCTCTCATGACTATAGGCTCTTTGTGCATCCTCCAAGTCTCTAAATTGCAGTTTTGAGATTGAATTGATCTGCTTATTTGCCTAATTCTACAAAATGTGCAAGCAACCATTTTAGCTATGCATAATATAAAAAAATTGTCAATTAATGCTATAGGTCCTTCTCAATTTATGAAGAATCATACCACACTCCAAATTATAATCACCTAGGATTATTCTCCTCTAATTCAAAGTTCCAATGACTATTCTTATTCCCCAATCGAATATTTATGCTAAAAATTATGTCTTTCGAAAAAAACCATTTTCACCTGATTTGTGCACTTTTTCCACTGGTGCAATTTGACTAGGATGCCAACTTTTTTCAACTGCGGAAGAAAATATGTCAGAAACTAAGGAAAATTTTGTATCCGGCACTCATAATATTCATGATGGTGAACACATAGAAACTTTTAGATTATCAATTTGTTGCTCCAGTAAGATTTTACAACAATCTAGAATTGACAACTTTGTCCTTCTTATAATTTCTCCAGACTTTGAGTTTTTAGCAAAAATGGCTTGTTAAACTGGCTATCTCCCAAACTGAACACTTCTGGAAAAAATTCACTAAAGAAAATCTGTCTAGATTTATGAGTAGGTAAAATTCCGATTAAAAAAAAATTCCAATTTTGTGATTTGAGGTCCTTTTTCCTTTGAAAATCTCAAAATTCCCCAAAAAGTGGCCTAGAAAAGTGGATTTTGGCCTCTGCATCCCCATTTCAAACCCCTTGGAATATGGCCAAATTCTCCATTGGGTATTTTCATATATGCTTCCTTGTCTCACTATAAAAATCTCATAAAAAACAAAGGTTATGTCAAAGAGTACCACTCTGATCTTCAAAAATCACTAATTTACAAATTTTGGAAAATCGATGCAAAATTGAGCAATGTCCCTCACAAACACTTTTGTATCCCTCCTCACTGCAAACATACCTAGAAAATTTCATCTCAATTTATGTTATTATGCTCTTATGGCCAAAATATGATTTTGGCTCCAGACTTCATTTTTTTTACTTTTGAAACATGGGATATTCTTTGTTGATGTGGAAATATATCAACATGGCTATTGATGTGGCACCTCAAGTCCACATAGCACCCTGAGCCGATGCCATGTCATCCCTCCTGCCACCCTGGCCTTGCCTTGTAATCCTCTTGTTGTCCCCTTCCTTCTTCCTTTCTCTTACCTTTCTCTTTCTTCTTCTTTCCCCTTACCCTTTCGCCTCCATATTATAGTTTATTTTATTTTATTTGGGGCCCACTCATACCGAATAGCACATGGAACCCTCTAATTAACCCATGTTATAGGCGGGTCCTCCCTTGCACCCTTTCCCCAACATGCATCTTCCCCATCCCCGACCTAGATCTATGGTGGGGATCCTATTCTAACTTGATTGACACTCTACTCTGACAGCTAGTAAGGGAAGTATATCAACGATGTATATTGATATCGGAGCTCAAGATGGAGGGAAGTTAACAGAAAAAATAGCTCTGATACCATCAAACCGCTCTTTGTATATGTATCATGCTCTCATTGAAATAAGAGCATATTGAAACATTTTTAAACCACCTTTAAAAGATCTGATACCACTTATGGTTTTGAGTCTACCACCATGGCCTGCCACCATGACATTCCATGACACCATTGTCGCGTCACCCAACACATGGCCTCCACGTTACCATGTATGGGAAAATTCCCAAATTTTCAAAAATTCATAGTTTCATAATTTCAAGAAAATCTTTTCGGCTCAGCCTCTGCAAAAATACTTTTCCATCCCATGTGTTGGCCCATATGACTTGACCGTTGCAATCGATGCTCTAATACCAATCTGTAACATACCCTTTGCCCTACCTCTAAAATTTGCATTCTTGGGCGAATTTCAAAACTTCTTATACCAATTAACTAATGCAACCGCGTGCAACATTCAAGATTCACAGTAACGATTACAAGCTCATGCATAATTCGAGAAATCATGAAATGTCATATGTTCATGCAAGATACAACATTATAACATAATTAGCACAACGAAAAATCGTAAACACAAGAACATATAACACAACGGAATATATATAAAGTACAAAGAACTTATCTTCAAAGAAAATCTCCATCGACTAGTTGTAGACGTCAAATGTTCCACCCAACCTTAGGCTCTATTGCACCTTCACTCTCTACAACAAGCCACCCCTGAGATAAGCCTATGAATCCATAAGGGCGAGTGTCTGGGCCAATTCTAAAAAACACACACCAATCAACTATCAAGCTCTCACAGGTTACTCAACCACACAACAAATCCCAACTTACCAACTCTCTTTCCCCCTCAACATGCCCAAGCCAAAGAAATGAACCCCTTTATTTGCAATGCAATCTCTCATGCTTTTCCACTTATTTTTAAGGATCCAATGCCACTGGCTAGGAAATCTCAATGTTGGAAGTTCCAAGGATTCTTAGTTGTAGACAGTTCTTTCACAAATGTCATCATTCTCATGCACACAAGCATTAATTTCTTGTTGGAATAACCACTAGTTTCCTACAACCAATTAGCAATGACTCTCTACCTCCAACGTTTCGTTCCCATGCCAAAAACAAGAACAAGAGGGAGCCAAAATGAATGAGGAACAAATGGAGAATGAGTGAAGAACCCCCCAACAACCAAAATCATGGTTTATATATATTTGCATGCAATAATGCACCATGTGGCTTCCCGAAGAAGCTCAAGTAACCACTTTTTCCAACAAATTCCAAGATGGCTGAATAAAATATAATAAATTGGCTTAGGCCCTTTAACCCCTTTTCTCATGGAATCATAGACCCCTATGAATCTATCCTTATTCGTCTTGCAGCCAGCGATGCATTATTATTATTATTATTATTATTATTATTCAAAGTATTACATTGCTAGGCTCTCCAGCCTTTCAACTTTATAGGCACTCCGACCTTCCATCAAATAAACAAAAATACATTGTTAATCTGGAGACTCAAAACTGGGGTGTTACAATCCCTCACCTAATGAACTTGAATACATGTGTTTCATGTTTCGCACAGTGGACAAGGGTTATGGTCTGAATAAACTTAAAAAACTTGAAATCCTTGCAACGTTTTGGTTTCTCCTTGTTCTAGACCATCCTTAGAAGCAAATTGATGCACAATTAAGCTCAACGATCTGATAAAAGATGCCAAACGTCACCCTAATTTAGCATTGTTTGAGGGTTTTATCGCTGGTTGTAATTGCAGAGTTTAAGGTCTATTTCTATGTGGATGGTATATGCTAAGAGTTCATGATTTATACACCTAAGTAACCAAACATCTTGCTGGCCAATTGCCTTTTTTACACGGTCATATTCTTTTTATGGTTGCCAGCACTTGAGGTTCGATCTTTATCTTTGTTTCATGGTTGAAATCTGGTATTGTTCATGTGGTTTTCGAACACTGTGGATACATTGGACTACTCTGAAATCTAGAGGTTTTAAATGGTCAGATGTTGTTCATACTAATTGTTACACATACCATTATTTAGACTTTATAATAATTGGTAATCTACTTGGAAATGTGGACTGAGAGTTAGTGTTTCTTTATGGTATTTGGCACCTAAATCTAACAATTGGATATCACTCCTTAACACAGTCTCATCATGCACATGAAACGCACTGTTGGAACAATATAATTCTGGTCTGAGTTTAGGTTATGATCTGCTCATTAAAGTTGTCAGCGTATCTCCATGCTCTTAAGTTACAGGGATAGCTCACTATTATTTGCTCCATATCACACAGTTTGAACACTTTTATCACATCACAGTCACTGGTTATACATGCATTGGTGTTGACACAGTTTTGATGATAATAATCTGTGGTATAGGCTCTTAAAATGGTTCATTTCTTACTGGGTATCTTGCTATGACTTTGGAGCTGTTTTGACAAATAATTGTGCATAACAAATTTCACATATTGAGCACAGATTCAACCTCTTTCTATTGGCTAAGATAATTCATTGGATGATGTAATTTTGTTGTCCTTATTGCTTTGATAGTAGCAGTGTATACAGTGTTTCCTTGCTCTCATCATTGCAATCACATTGGTTCTTGGCACATGATTTCTTGATGATAATAATAATTCTTGATGCTAAATGACATGGTGAATGAATAAGGCATATTGCTACAGTCATGTAATCAGATACTTGTTTGATATGTTTATAGAATCTTCATGATTCTAATTGAGCAAGACATACATTTCACGCATGATTTTGTCACTTTGAATGAGCAATGTTGTCCAAAGTTAAATATATCATAAGCTTATTCATAATTGGCATTTTGGTGTTTTATCCACTTGTACCTAGACTTGCTTTTATCCTTTGAGAGTGGATAGTGTTAATCTTTCCAAACCCTCAGTCGAAATAAGCCTCAAAGCTCCCCTTCTCTACTCAACAATTAGACTTAGTTTGACCCTTAGGAATACCCTCCTTAGGTTAGGAACC